>JAHWFP010243016.1:75920-110524 GCA_023313725.1 Lithobius niger
CGCCAAGTTTTTCGGCCGTGTGAAGTCGTGATATCAAATGCCAAGCTTATAAACAGGACAGATAGCCAATTGGACTCGATAAGCCATGTCAGTATGGCTGAGTGGTAGGACTCCGGCCTTTGGTTTCAAAGATCGTGGGTTCGATTCCCCACTCAGGTAATATGACATTTAAGTCCAAAAGGCAACGTAAATAGGTTTGCATCCGTATTTATTTAACACTTACCAAGCCCAATTGGCTATCTGTCCTGTTTATAACTACTTGTAATTTAACTATCTTCCATTTGGCACTACTTTCACCTTTGTAATTTAATTTCACCTTTGAAGGTGCCTTATATCTGGAGGAGTAGGCATACACATACAGCACGTTTTTAATGATGTAGATATTAAATCGTGTGTGTTAGCTAAGCTTGATGTCACTATCAAATAATAAATACGATAGTGGTGAGTTTTACGCATTTGTGTATCCTACTGTTGCCAGCTCAATCTCCACACTAAACGTACCCCTATCACATTTATTACGTAACGGACTTGGTACCAAACAGTCGAAAGAAGAAGGAAAATCGTTGTGTCGTAGTAGAAAGCATCACTAGTCTTCTTCCTGTCTTAATTTTTTCGTTGTTGTTGTTGCAAAGAACGGGAGACGAGTTAGAAAATCCACGATCGTGTCATTGTAGAAAACATTGAAAGGATGGCAGGGTGATAAAAAGAATGTCGGAAAAATGCACTGGGGAAAAAAGTCCGTAAAAAAACTACCATAGGAAAAAAATCGCCGGAAAATTAAACCGTTTCCTGGTGATACACCCTACCCTGTCAGATAAATTTCGAACCAAGGAAACTGACCTAACTTAACCTATAACAAAAGAAGGAAAATAAATAACAAAAACAACAAAACAATTCTGCTTCTTTTTTCGTGGATTTTTTCCACCCTTCGGCTGTTTTTCGTTGTTTTTTTTTTTAATCCCCTTTCGCGAAAATAACCTAAGCTTCCTAGTTAACTTCTTAGTAAACACTCTGGCGGTTGATAGGCCCTATGAGGTTTTAGCATTGGCAGATGCTACTACCAGTACAAAATATGCTGGTAGCAAGACACTTAACGTTGCTGCCATTGTATGATTGTAAGAGTGGTGTACTGGCATATATAGTGTAAGGGTAGTGCATGGCCGCAGGCATAGTTGTTGGGGCCCCACATTTTGCCCTTGCACCCATCCTTGCAAAGGGAATTGGGCACTGCGTCCCAAACTTATAACCTAACCTAAAGTAAACTAACACAAAACGTTACAAAGAAGTCCAACCGTATCTTCCATAATGCAGCATAGTGGAAGCAAAAGCAGTCGCGTTTCTTCAGTTCATACCAATAAGTTTTCATAAGTGTAATAAGACTACGCAGAAAAAAATCGATTGTCCATACATTCGTACACTTTACTTACTTTTTGCCGGGTTAAACGTTTCTTCGCACCTTTAAATGTTGAAGCTATTGGCTTTCCATATCCTCCACAGATGTTAAATCAAACACCAATGACTTAAATTTGCTTCTGTGTTAATCTCGTACTTCAACCTTCATTGCAGGTTTCACAAACGAAAGCGTGCTACAAGTGCCAAGTATGCTTCCCGGCAATTATCACTTGTAACCACGGTAACGAAACGTGACGTAATCAGTGACGGTGGAAAATAAATTGTCATAGAAATTTGATGAAGCCCACGTTAAAATATAAACGGAAATATTTTGAACTGGTGCATTCTTTGTTCCTAATATACTTTAAAACTCTATACCCCTTTTTAGCTTCCCTATACCCGTCATAGGCCATGCATATGCTACTGTCAATGATCTTGTCTGTCAGTACGTATTTTTACGGTACAAAACCAACAAAATTTTATCGATTTCACGGTTCTGTTGTAACATTGTAGTTGACCGAGTGAGCAAAGCGAAAGATTTGGCAATGTTGTTGTCGACTTTTTAGTTCGTTTTTCTGTGTTGTTCCAAAAGCATTAGCCAAAAGCATTGGCCAAAAGCATTAGCCGAGCTGCCGAATCGAATAAAATTTGTGACGAATATTCTTTAAAATATGGCTGAACGATGTCTGTAACTGCTTGGGTTTATGCCAGTTGATAAAAATACAGAACGGCAAAACAAAATGGCGTCCATGAACTGTTTTTGACTTTTAATTTCGAAATCATTCATCAGACTGAACACACACTGTTTCTACTATTTTACTATTTACTATTTTATTACTATTTTCATCAAAAAGGTCCTATTCAACATTGATGAAAATTCAAGATGGTTGCCCAAAATTGCGTCCAAACAAAAAAGTTTACAGCTTGGAGGCTGTATACTGATTTTTTTTATTGGATACCATGCAGGTAGCCATCTGCATGAATTGATTGACCGAAGAATATCCCTACCAAATTTCATTCGAATCAATTCATGCATTGAATCGTTGTAGGGACATACTTTGAAATGAGACTGAACGATATTGTACTTGATTTTACGCCAGTTGATAAGAAGCTAAACCCAAAACAATAAATTGTAAGTAAAAAACCCGCAAAGTATCATCCGTTGAACGTCTGTGATATCAAAGACGAGCCAAGTTTCCACTCATCAGACATACAGCACAACTTTAAAAATTGGCGCACTGCTACATTTTTTTTTACTTGAAATGTTCGGCTATGTTCTATTTTTTTCGAATTAATGTGAAGACAGTAAATTTTATCGAATGTTAAAGATTTTTGTTTGAATTACACATAATCAATTTACAATTCATTTTTCTAACTCTAACAGTGGCATTGTGTTGAACCACTGCAAAATAGCGTGATATATTCTAGACTCTAGCTGTTAGTGAAGCGTAAAACGCAGTATTATTTGTGAACCCTTCCTGACGTTAGGAAAATTGGATCCCCCACGATTTGTTACAGTGTTTAGCAGTTCGCAAATTATTAACGGAGAGCAGATTGTCAGATTGACTGTTCGATAGTTTCTACGTTGATGTTGTGTTATTTCGCTTGTTGAGTGTTGAGTGTTTTTTGAGCCAACGGGCCTACACGCCATGTGCTCACCTATCCAACTTACACACTAACTTAACCTAACCCGTGGTGTACACTGTACCTTACCAAACATGCCACGGTGAACCAAATATTATATCACTACAACAGCTTACATACTACCAGCAGTCCAACACACTCCTACCCGCAGTCATATACACATCCCTGGAGCACCACAAAATCTTGAAAGCACCGTTAAACATTCTCCGCACCACATCATTGTGCTCCGTACCGGGGACAAGTCGGCACATCCTCTTACGGAAGTGCGGAGAGCAAGGGAAAGGGAAATCGAAACACCCGGAAACACTCAGTCACTGATAAAACAGCGTTGTAGTCCGTACAGAAACCGATAACCTCACCCAGGAACCCATGGTCAGGATCCCGAGCTGGAGATTCCTCCCCCCCCCCTCCCTATGAAGAGACCTAGAGGAGCCACTCCAAAAGGAAGTGACAGACCGTTTCCGCCCTCCCCCTCCGAATGCACACACAGGCGACCTAGCCAAACCAAGGCGGCAAATTTGACGCTTACCCAGCCGAAGCCATGAAGCCAGCGTCCAACCAAGGCGGGACAAGTGCGCCCGAAGCTGCACTTGCCCCATCCGCAGTTAAGACACCAGGCCCGCATCCCTGCGGGAAAGGCCATTCAAAAGGCGTGGGCGGGCCGTGGAGGGATGGAGAGCAAACAACTACCGCCCCGTAGCACTCCTCCCAAAAGGTCCTCTCCCCCAACAACCAGACGGAGGTCGCGAGATCCAAGAGCTAAGCAAATAGCGTTGAGATCCCCGCTGGGCAAGGCTGTCAGCCAATTAGTTCCCAAAGTCACCCGAATGACCCTTAACCCGCCCGACGGACACGCTCCTGAGAGCAAGAGTAAACAGCTTCCAACCGATCTCCAGTGCAATCGGGTGTGGGCACTGCAGGGACCGGAAGCACCCCCTGAGGAACCCGAGTCCAGCCAGGGAGTCCGCCAGAACAAAAAGGTCCATGAGCAGCAGGACAGAACCAATGTTGAAGGCCACTGACACCACGTTAAGTTCTTCCACACAAAGGCCGACGAGAGAGCACCCAGCGAGTAACTGTACTCCAGGTGCAGACTCGTGATGCACACCCCCCCCCACCCTCGCCTAGCTTGCAGAAGTGAAGCATCGCAGTAGACCAGTGCACAGGTCCTCGCCAGATGCACCAGCACCGAGGGGTTTAATAGCGCCAGGTCAGCTGCACCACTCCACACCCACGGGGATGGAGGGTGGACAGCCATCGAATGCGGGAGGCCACCCAGCCGCCCCCCCCTCCCTTGACAAAGGAGGGATGCCCCCAATCCCAGGGCACCCAACAACTCAGGACCCTCTGAGGCAACAACTTGAAGTTCAACAGGATACACGCAAGCGGATCAGTGGAACCCCTAGTGATAGCGTGGTGGCAGAGCCTGATCAATAATTCTTTTGCTCGGTACATGACCAGGGACTCGCTAGCCTATAAATCCACCGCCAATCACGGACTCCAGCACTGCGAGCATGGCTGGTAAATCCTTCTCCGTAAGCCAGACTGCCATGTCGTCAGTGTATGTGACCACTTTGACAGCCTGGCCAATGGTGATAGCAAATAGCACCGACCTGAGACAGCTGCACAGAGGCAGCAGCCAATCAGTGGTCTTAACTCCAGACCCAGTCCCAATCCTGGTGGCAAACCCACGCCGACCCAACAGAGCCAGGACTGCTGCCTTCACCTTGTTGCTGACGCCAAAACCGCTGAGCTCATGACTTTCCAACGACACGTCCATCATGTCATAGGCCGCTCTAATGTCCAAGAACACAGCCACCGCAAAGCAGTCGTTCACTCAGGCCTTCCGGATTTCGGACTCAAGAAACAACATTGCGTCCTGTGCACCCCGGTGCTTCTGGAAGCCAAACTGGGTGCTGAACAGCCACCCAGAGCCGTCCACCTGCCACACCAGCTTGTCCACCAACATCCTCTCATATACCTGACGTGCACATGACAGGAGGGCTATTGGCCTGTAACTCATGATAGCCGACCACACCTTGCCCCTGTCAAGAATAGGGGTTAGAATGGAAAACATCCAAGACCGTGGCACAGGAACACCATCGAACTGGTCCTTGTATAATTCTAGCACACTACGGCCACCATCCTCAAGATTCTGAAGATTCCCATATGTTATCCCATCAATACCCGCCGCACTCTCCGCGCAACAGCACGCCAGCGCCACGGAAAGCTCCATCATGGCAAATGGGAATTCCAATCCGTTTAACCCCACAGAGTGGCCTCTCCCCCCCTTTACGCGGGCGGAGTAGAGACCCTTCGGGGAATCAAACACCTCCGAATAGTTGGCGTTAAATGCCTCTGCCACACGCAGACCCTGCAGAACCTCCCTCGGCCATTCAAAGCATCAGGTGATTGCAGGATGGGCATCCTGTGGTCGCACCATGAGGATCGCTTGAATTTCGCTTGATTGATTTATTTATTTTAGAGCTCTAACCAGCATTGGCTATAAGCCCTATTACACAACACACTGCTACAATACAACACCACTAGTGGAACAGCAAAAATAACAACAACAATGAACTTGAGCATAATCTTGATGCTAGTTGTGTATGTAGGGTCATCCAAATGAAAGGCTTGCAATGCCCCAAGTTTTAAAGTTGCGTTGTATGTCTGATGAGTGGAAACGTAGCTCGTTTTTGATATAACAGGCGTTCAATGGCTGAAAATTGGCGGGTATTTTGCTTACAATTTATTCTATGACTTGAAAATATACGTTACCTAATTTTTAGCATTCTCCTTCTCCCATGCTGTTTTGATCTAGAGATTAAAGACTTGGAGCGCCGCCGCTAGGAAGACGCAGACCGCCAGCGTTGCTACCTCCATGGTATGTAGCCGAGACAGCGTCCTTAATTCCATCTTTTCTTCTCTAGCCATAGACCACATCGGACCTGCTGTTCGTTCTCCGTTTGTGGTCACAATACCTCGAGCCAAGGGTACACCACGGGAACAGATGGACCGATCTTCCCCCTCAATCTCGATCTCCTAGGCGACCCACCTCTACCTGTGTTCTACTGTTTCTGCAGCTTGCCCCATCCCCTGGACTCGGGGCTATGCAGTCTCACCTACGATCCCCACCACTACCGTCGGTCGCACTCAAGACACGGTCGTCATGTTTCCACTTCAGTGTGGACAGCCACAACAGACCGACCTTTCCGGTCTCCAATAGGTCCTGCTCGCCGCCTAGGAATGGTATGACCATTTCAAGCTCCAAGTCAAGGCTCGACGGACTGCTGCACGACGAGCGCTTCGCCATTCAGACGGTCCCCTGGACCTTTCCTCTCGTTCCCCTCCTTTGCGCATGCGCCAGCGCAGGCATCAGTATATAGACGCTTGAGCCGGTGCGTTCATCATCTTTCTTCCTGAGGCACCACGTCGTGTGGTTGTCCTTCTGCGTCTCCCGTCCACCTCATGCATCGGCTCACAACAAGTGTTTTCCTCGGTCCTCGGGGTACCCACGGTTACCATGGCCATCTCTACACGATTCTGGCAACTAGCCGTGCGTCTGCTTTCAGGTGCTCTTATCTGTGCACTACAGCACAGTGAACCGGGTCACCGGTGGCCGGACAACCAAGCATCTGCCTACTACTAACATTCATCTTGATGTAGGCACAGCAGTCTGAAGAGGAACGTCCCTGGGCTCCTAGCCCCGCCTCCTTCGACCCGAAATATTTCAGCATTCCAGTGGTTTTTGTTTAAATACTACAGCAATGGTGAACCAGACGACCGGGTAACCAGCAACCGAGCCTCCTACTTCTGCTATGATTCTACACGACACGTCTTCTGTTCCCTTGCCAACAGCCAGACCAGGAGCCCGGGCCAAGGCGTAGACTGGACCCAGGCTCGGACCGGGCCCAGTAACCTTTTCCTTTCCTCAAGTCTCATTCGGTCCACCTCTGCCACGATGTGTTTTCTACCCTCGGTTTCCTCAGGTCTCTATTCACGGTTTTCCAGGCCCATCGGCTGAGCAGAGACACCCTGGGGCCACGAGTCAAGTCTGTGTGTTCCATATGCCTCCAGCCGGTAGACATCTACAGACAGGTGGACCAGTGTACTCGCTTCCTCCTTCGAGTCACCTGCAGCTAAAACTCCGAATTTCGTCATCTATTGTATTCCTCTCCTTCCGCAATGAGCGGGGGGGGGGGGGGGGGAGACCAACCCACAATCACGGTCCCTAGGCCCCATATCATCACTTCTTTAACCTCACCTCACGGTCCCCCCCACACCTTACTCGTCGGTCTCCCAGATCCTTGGGTCTGTCAGGAACGATTACAAGGACTGCAGCTACGTAGAGAAGCTTTTGCTTTCATCAGCAACTGTTGCCTGCTGTCCCCTGTTGTTTGTTGACAAGAACCTGGCCGATGCTTGGATTCTCTATTCGGTCCACAAACCAGCATTACTTCAGCTTCGGTCGTCGGTCCCCTTTACCCTCCCATCCACGATCCCCCAGACCCTTTAGTCTTCCTGTCCCCTGTCTCCAGTTGTCAAGACCCAGACTGTCATTTGTTTAATCTTCCCTTCTGGTACTCCACGTGTCTTTAACTTACACCTCGGTCGATGGTCCCTTCGGGCCTTCACCCACGGCCTTCCAGGCCATTGGGTCTGCTAGGAACAACCGCGAAGACCACAGCGGTAACCGAAACCTTCACGTTCACCAGCAGCTCCTGTTTCCTGTCACCGGTCTACTGTCCCCTGTTAACAAGAACTTAGCTACTTTCTCTTGGGTCCTGTACCTATTCAACGAGTCATCATTTACTTTAGCCCCAGTCCACGGTCCCCCTAGGCCCTTTGGCCTGTTACGCACACTTACGGGACCGCAGTGTCACATCACACTTGAAGCTGCAGGGGTGCTGCGTCCTTTTCTACAGGGAGCACAGTCCCTCTTCCCTCAAGCAATACCACCTTTCGAGCCCCCCCCCCCCCCAAGGGGGGGGGGGGGGGCGCGTCACAACCTCCACTAGAACACTCTCTGCCGCCGAGACCTCCAATGTCTCCGTCCGGCATCACACACAGTGATGAGTCAGTTGCCACCAACCGTACCATTCCAGGCCCCACCGGACCTGATGTCTTTCAAGCATACCGCACACTAAAGCACTAACATTGCCCATTTCTATCTCGGTCCTCCATCTCACTGTTTATTCGACAACCTACATCCGCTCGTCGATCACGATGCTCTTCCTTTGCATAAGGACGGCCTTAACTGCTATCTCCTCTGTCTTCTATCCCACGAGTAAATTTGTTCCTAGTCCTTCCCTTCAGGACTGCTGCAACCGTTACGCGTGGAAGCAACTGCGTACATATGTATGGCCCTGCCCTACGGCCGTCTCTTGCCATGCATAATATTCCCGCTTCTTTACTTCATTTCGATGACTTCAATTACGGTCGCGGCGACCGGCCGAGCGCACAAAGCTCCAACCTTTTACGCTTTTTCACAGTTCGACCAGAACATGCTCACGGTCGTTTCAACTGATAGCTCCTCAAAACCAAATATGCCAGAACGCCAAGAAGCCTTGTCTCCTGACACCTTGTCCTCGGTCCTCTGTTCCTTGTCCTTCATCTACGAGGTTCATCTGCAGGACAAGGTTTCCTCGTCTATCGCTTCGGTCAGCTTCCGCTACTACGTTACCGGTCGCCGCTCAGGTTACTGTCCTCGACACATGGTTTGGTCCCAGGCTGCGGCAACTATTCTCGCCGACCCTCTCGTTTCCTGGATTCCTTGCCCTTTGCCGGCCAACTATTGTCTTGTTCCTCTGTTTTACACGAAACCTTTCAGGACAAACATTCGCCCAAGTTCCTTATGTCTCACAATAGCTCTTCATCGAGCTGTGATGAACCGGGTCCGTGATTTTCCTTGAACTGCGCACCGAATATCTGCACCTGCTATGGACCCGCTTCACGCTGAATACAAGAGCTCCTCCTTCACGTAGCTGAGAGCATCTACATGACCTCACCTCCACCAGCTCCGGCACCCGTCGCCAATCCGTCCGTCCAGACGGCCTCAGGCATGTATTTCTGGCACCTAGGGCTGCCCATGCAGCGCAAGTTTCCCCAGTCGATCAATCCGCTTCGTCGGTCCTTACTGCACCGTTCCCTGTTCCGGTCACTCTTTCTCCGTCTTCGTCGGCTCTCAGAACTTCCATCTGTCTGGATCTAGCGCAGAAAAGACCTTCTACAACCACAAAACCCACCTTTGTCTCTACGGCTTTTTGTTGGTCGCTCAGCGGCTCTTCCCGGATTGGGACCTGTCCCTCATGCTTACGTCGCTACTATCCGCACCTTATGAGCCCCTGTCCTCCTGTGCACTTCGCTGCCTTACACAGACGACCGTCTTTTCTTTTTGCCCTTACCAGGTGTCTCTGTTGCAGTGCACTTCAGGCTCTTTCAACTACTGCCGACTGCTTTTCCCTGACGACCCCTCAAGAATCGCTCTTTCCCCGCGGTCCTCTTTTCGGACGAAAACCTCAGAAACCTTTTAAGAGGTCCCACCCATTCGTCATTCCGGTACTGTCTAAATCTTGGGGAGTAACTGAGAGAAATGTCTTTGTCCGGTTCAAACCTTCAACTTTTACTTAAAGACATCCAAACCTATCCAACGTAATCAAGCATAACTTCTTCTTCCCTTCGCTGCTAAACAAGGGGAAACCTCGACCAGGATGGTGGCTACCAAGATCAAGACAGTCATCCTTCAGGCCTATGATACCGTCAACATCAGCTGTGCAGAAAACGAAATTCGTGTTACCAATCGTGAACTAAATGTCTTCCCTGTCTCCTGGGCTTATCACAGCGACATCCCCACCACGGACATCATGGGAGATGCTTCATGGAGGAATCTGACGATGTTCTCTTCTCACTACTTGCGGGATATAACAGCACACGCCGATGGCTTGCACAGTTTCGGTCCCTTCGTGACCGCTTGACTAGTACTATTGATCCCCTTAAGAGCAAGATTGTCTTCCTCCGGTATCCTGTTTCTCAATCGTGGCAAAGTTACTATACTTTTGGGGATCCAGTGCGCTACCTAAGGGGGCTCCATCACGTGGCGCTCACCACCATTGATGAGGTCAGTGGAATGCTAAACATCAGGTAACGTATATTTTCAAGGCATAGAAACATCACAATACCAGGGGTACCTGGTTGATTTTTGTCTATTGCCTATTGATACCTGATTACCTGATACTTCCCACCCTTCCCCTTCTATGTCGCCACGGGCACACTGTGTAGAGGAACAAAAGATGGAATTACGGACGCCGTCTTGGCTTATATACCATGGAGGCTGTGCAGAACTGATGCGCAGTATGTAGCGACGCTGGCAGTGGCTCTCGTCTTCAGTCTCTAGATCAAAACTGCATGGGAGAAGGAGGATGCTGAACATCAGGTAATGATATTTTCAACAGGCAATAGAAACAAAAATCAACCAGGTTACCCCTGGTATTTTTATTTGTTGGTTCAGATATCACGCATGGCTTTTGGTAGCTGCACCTACGGTTACATTTTTGTTACTTACGATGTTTTGGTTGTAACCTTGCTGAAACTTTACTTCTGAACTTTAAAACATTTTCTATGTTGAATTTTGTGTAGATATCATTTGTTTTGGTAATTGATGTAAGTTTATGATTTTGTGATTTTTGGATTTTGTATACAGAATACTTTCTTTAAAAGCAAACTCGGAACCATATTAGATACACATTTCACATAAATAATTTTCATGTTGTTTGTTGTTTGGTCTGGTGGATATTGTTAACTTCGCAGTAAGAATGCAATTTATATTTAGTATAAAGGATTTCCGCAAGCCAGATGTGCTGTGACAACACGTCATGCGGTGGTTTCTTTACATTTTTGGTTGCCATGTTTTGTTGACGCTTTACACTTGGTTATTTTCAGCACTGATTCTTGTTTAGATATCAGTTCTTTAGGTAATAGTCCAGTAAAAATTAGCCTATTTTTAGGCGTTTGTGGGAACAAATTCCCATTAAGCTGAAAATTGGTACATAACTCCTATACGTCATACCAGGAGCCTGTAGTTGTTTTCTATAGGCTCCTGGTCATACTAACCAACATGCTAAAACTCTCCAACATTCCGAGTCGAGCTTTCGCCGCCATCTTGTAAAAATGGCGAAAAGTTACTTCCGGTTTAAGGTTTTCATCCATTATCTCGTCTCCTGTTAACTTTACGGCAATAATGCATGGGACCACAGTTGTAGATCGTATAATTTCCGACAAAAATCATACCTATCTAGTGAAAATTTCCAGAAACCTATAGTTACGAGAAATTAATGGTTTAATTGTACACAGCTCTATTCTCATGTTAGCGCTTTTCTCTCATCACTTGCATTAGTTTTAAAAGGTTTCAAAGGGTTTAACGAGCGTTAACCACTCCTGGTCATCTGCCCGAAGCCCTAAGGCCCTATGTCTGCAACAGCCAGATTCCCAGGCGGTCACCCACCCAAGTATAAATCCAGCCCAATGCTGCTTAACTTCGGGGCATTAGTTTTAAAACATTGGTACAATAATACCGCATTATCTAACACCATAATTTGATAGTGGAGAAAGCGAAGAGGAGCATTTGAGGATCTGGGCAAACACCTCTGCACCATTGTTGCAATAAATGGCAGTGTTAGCGCAGTATTGCCGAACTATATCGTTGAACATATTTGTACAACAACGATTTGTATTGTTAGTTACAAGACATTGTTGTGATAGTATAACGAGCCATTGTTCATGGCCCGCATCAAGGAAAATTAGTAACAGATGTAGTCTTCACAAAAAATGTATTTTTCAAGGAAATATTAACCAAGTAAAATTCATGCAGCGCGATAAGTACTTCAATGCCATCACCTCTGATATGGTGCATACACTTGAAAAAAGCAACACAAATAAAAAAAAAAAAACCACATTTCTCCACTCAACGCCCGAACTTAGTTCGGGTGTCTGGGCAAACACCTCTGCGCCATCTGTTGCCGCCTCCGCGGATAATTGCGTTGCCAAAACTAAGGCCAAGTGAGGTTGCTGAGCTTGGCTGACATGAATATTCGGTGCTGCAGTCTGGTGGTGGATATTGGATAGGCGTAGTGTTGTATAGTTATAATTTTCTTGTATTACTCCCTTCCTTAGTGGCCGGTGGTGCAAGTGGTTTTTGGTGGGCGGGTTGCATCGGATGGGAAGAGGTTGGCGCTACGTGGTGGCAAGGAGGGGTTAGGGGTGGCGGCCAGCTTCCGTAACAGAGAAGAGACTGGCGTAACCTGGCTGGGCTCGTATTTTTTTTTGGGGGGGGGGGGGGGTTGCATTCCTCCTCCTGCTGTAATCTGGTGGCGAAGAGACTGTACTGTAATGTGGTGGTGAAACGTTTTATGCCTAGTGACGTTTATTTGTAATTAATTCGGCATAGTTATTTCCCCGGCCGCAGTTTCTTGCCATTTCCCGAAAAGATTGCTCGGGGCTGGAAGATTTGCGACCCATGATTGTTGGGGGAGGGGGAGAGAGCGGAGGACAGAGACGGCTAGTAGGGAAAAAGAGGATGTGTGTGTGGGGTGACACAGGAGTACAAGGGACTAGCGTAACCTAACGGAGGCAGAATAGACAGAGATCGGGGGAGGACAGAGAGCAAGGTGGGGAGGGAGAGCAGGTTGGCGATAGGGTTAAAAAAGGTTTTTGTAGGATACGTGACTTAATAGGGGAAGAGACGAGCCTTGGTCATGCTACTTAGTTATTAAGGCCACTAGTTTTCGGGCTTGTGTGACCACACATTTGCATCTCCCCGAACTTTGTTCGGCCTTTCCACTAGTACAACAATAATATAAAGAGTGGAAATCAAATATGATACTATACCTCTTACAACAATAAACCTGTTATAACAATGCTAATTTTCAATTCAATTTAATTTTTATTACGAGAGAATTTGAGGCCCAACGCTATGGTCTCTAATCTACAACTTTAAAAACTAGCTTACACTACCCATGCCCAACACAACTGCCGCCCAGGCAGGCCCTGGAGGCTTAGTCTCGACTTGATCGTTTTCAAAACGTAAGCTTTTTCGTCAAAATCTCATCGAAATCTTAGCTTAAAACGTAAGTTCACCAACACTGGCAGTCCTGAAACATATCGAAGCCGAACTCGAACGGGGTTGTCGATTTGTAAGAGAAATTCCGCATCCTCTGCGGACGCTGGGTTTGAGGCGTCGTTTTGGTGATTTGGTCCATTATTGGTGGAGATATGCTTGGAGAAAGACCGAGGTCTTTTTGCTACTTGGACGCTCAAGAAAAAAAAACTGCGTTCGTTGGGAAACGAAGGTTCTTCCCCAAGGTTTTTGATCTTTGGAGTCAGGGTATCCTCTCCAATCTGGCTATTCGGTAATCCGACTTTACAAGGGGGCTTCCCTGGCTTAGTCAACATGGCGTCCGCCGTCTTTGTCGAAGTCTGTAGGAATGCTAAAAATTAGGTAATATATATTTTCATGGCAAGTAGAAACTCCAAAAATACCAGTGTTACGTGGTTGACTTTGGTTTCTGTTGCTTTCATGAAAATATACATTACCTGATTGCCACTCTCCTCCATCAGGGCACTATGAGGACAAAAATACGGAACGCTCCGCTCAGGTATTTATATGAGGGAGGCTGCGCAGTGGAGATGCGCAGTGGGTAGCGGGGTGGAGAGATCTCTTTAGTTTAATTCTATATATATAAACAGCATTGAGATGGAGAATGCTAAAAATTAGGTAATGAATATTTTCATGAAAGCAATAGAAACCAAAATCAACCAGGTAACACTGATATTTTGGAGTTTTTTTTTTTTTTTTTTTATACTTTGAATGAACCGTCCGGAAAAATAGTAACTGCCTTTATTTACATCCTCCATTCAAACTGCTGATCTTTGCTTTTTTTCCCCCTGATGGTGCTCACCCCTCTTCAAAAGTCTGCTGGTGTCTAAGGAGACATTCCAAAATTCAGCTTTACTGACGGATGTCTTATGCCATCGTTAGAACTTTTGTTCCTGCACATACAAGCATGACAAAATGAACCTACCCCTCTCAACCCATCCCCATAGAAAAAAAAAATTGAGAACCTTTTTCACAAATAATCCAGTTTATTTTCATAAAGTATAGGAACTACATATCACAAGTTCAGTATAAAATCTTCCGAAAAATTGTGTGCTTTCTGTAAATCCTAGAACATTATTTAGCCACACAATGCCAGACATTGAAGTACATCTTTACCTCCCACACAACTAAGCACGGGCTTTAATTTTGTCATAATTATGCAATAAGTGTGTACAATAAGACTAAAATACCAGGGCCACCTGGTTAAATTTAGTTTTTGTTTGCCTATACGGAAATATACATTACCTATTACATAGCAGTTTCCTCCACATGGAGCTCTATTATCCCTAGCTTGAAAGTTGGCTTCCCTGCCGGTCTCGTAACCTACTGCGCAGGACAGGAACTGGCACCGTCTATACAGGGTGGTCCACAAAAAAATGGCGACCCAAAATTTTAAGTCCAACTTCTCTAGTTAGCACCCCCCAGAATCAGGAGATGACAGAAATCAAAGCTAATGAAACCCTGTATAAGCGGATTGCAACGGAGCGCAGCATCTTCTTCCAAGCCACATGAACCTAGTCCATTCGTGGGGAGGCTTGGGTGGGTAAAAGGTAATGTATATTTTTTCGTATAGGCAAACAAAAACTAAAATTAACCAGGTGGCCCTGGTATTTTAGTCTTTTTTTACCACGAAAATAACCATTACCTTTTATTTACATAGAAGACCTCGTCACAAAAGGCGGCGGGCTAGGTTCGGAGTACCCACGTTACAAGCCGGTGGCCCCACGGACAGTGTCTGGGTGGAACCAACGAAAGTTTCTCCAGCCTAGACCCGGAATCCTCAGTCTCATGGGCGAGTAACAAGAACAGCTGAAGCCAGGGGTTGAAACAAACGGTTCGACACTAAGGGAAGGTAGAATTGCAAGCAAAAAGGGTGCCAACCTACCTTGTTAGGGAAGCGGGATGACGGGCTTGATTCCTAAACAGGTGTTGCTGGCTGGCCGGAACCGACGAGATGATGCGTGACTTGGAATGGCATAGGTTGTCTTGTTGTGGAATCGAGAAGCATAAGACATCGGGAGTCAGAAGTGGTCTAAGCACGAGCAGAAGAGTCAGAGGTTCGGAATCGTTATTGTCATGTCAGTGATCAGAAAGGATGGGTGAATCGATGTTGGCGAGACAACAGTAACAGGAATCGATGAAACAGTGCGCAATAGGATGATAATAGTGTTCAAAAGGAACCGGCGAGGTTTTGGGAGATGTAGTAGGATCCGAGTCTCAAGAGAATCGTAATGTTGGCAAGGACGGAGTACGGCGGAGCACAAGACCCCGAAACTTGAGACAAGGAGATGTGGCCAACAATCCCAAGTACCAAAGAAGAATGGACCGATCCGTTGCCGCACGTTTTCTTTCCATCCTGTTGGTGGTTTGTCTTCCTTATTCTTCTCTTGACTTTTTTTTTTTTTAATTAATTGGACTTGTGAGAAATTAATGAATGGAATCGAACGCGGAATCACGAATGTTGAAGGGAAGAAGAGGAACCGCATCCATATCGCATTTTGAAATGAAGGATCACGTTCTGACTGTTCGTTGGTAGGTGAGTGGCTGGAATCGCTTGCGAAGAAAAACACTTTTTGATGATGATGGTCCTGAATGAAAAAGAAGTGATAGAGGAGAGGGAATCGTGCGAGGAGTAATGATTCCAGGTTCGGGTGGTAAATTCCTGAATCGGGAGAGGAACCCCTCGTAGTCCGAAATAGCTTCATATAAGAAAGGATGATGAATTTTGAATAATCGGAAGTTCTAAGGAAGCACACGGAACCCTTGGGCAATGCCCATAGCCTTTTGTTGACACGGAGAGCAAGGTAGGGTTCTGGTGGAGGTGGCCGAGTGCCGAATGATTCCGCTGAAGACAGGAAAGAAGGAGGGTGCGTCATCGTACTGCTAAACCGAGTAAGATGACAAGGCTAGACACGCAGGAGAGGCGGCTGCTTGGGATCACGCTGATTCCAAGGGACACGGATCGGATGGAGTTGTAGACTCGCAGCTGGTTACCAAAGTAGTAGTGGAAGGAAGGTGAGCTGACTCTAGGGGGACCGGATCCGTGGATGAGCAAGGAAGAACCGAAGCTGGGTCTGGAATAGGGAGGGTCAGAGTGGCGTCAGTAGATAGTTGGAGAGGCAGGTGAGGGTGTGAAGAAAGGTGCAGCCGTAGCCGACGGGTCTTGGCACGGAGACGGAAGCGGAGACGGAGCTGCTTCATAGAGCTGTTGTACAGTCGAAAGGGATGGGAACTAGCATGAGAGGATCAAAGTCATAATGACGCCGGGGCTCCACGTAGATGCCTGGCCGCAATAAAAGACATGCCATGGGAAGCCAGGGAAGTCTGTGTTGAGGCGATAGTTCATCCTTAGCACTTGGTATGGAGAACGCAGAACATCTAATTCATTTGAGAGGGTAGCGACTTCCAACTGCAGAGTCAAATTTTGGTATTGAGCAGCGGAAGCAGAGGATTGCAGAGTCGGATTTTCGGATCGCAGTGATAAAAGTTCAGTTGAAAATTCTCAGTCCAGGAGAGGATGAATCGTATGTTGAACTCAACGTTCTCTAAAATTCGGATCGACAGTTGAAGACCCCCCATAATGGCTGCCCGGATTGTAGATGGGGGCGAAAACGGGGTAGGTTCAGAGGATGGTGGTGTCACTGTTCTCTCGATACCGGAACGTACTGGTCGAAGCGAAGAGGTCACAGTTGAAGTAATGTTTGGCAAAGGTGGTGACTCGACCGTGGTTGAAGGTGGCCCCGGAATCGTTGATCTGGGCGGCTGTGTCGACGGGAACCGCGGAGGAGCCATCGGAAATCGTACGGTCTTGATTTTAAGTTCTTTCTTTAGAAGTGATGGAGGACGCGGGGGACGGAATCCCAATGGCCCGGGAACCGCACTGAGCTTACTCGAGGAGGTTGGAATCGTGGCAGTAACCGAAGGAGTGCGAGACTAATTAGGCGAGCTTGGAATGAAAGATGTCGTTAAACTAGAAGCAACTGTTGTGGTTGGTAATTCTTTTTGCCGCCGACGACGACCCACACGTAGTCGAGAGCTTCTCTGGCGACGGCGGATCTCCTTCCATTTTGTCGGAGAGATTGAAATGCATAGGCACATAGAAGATCCAAGTCGTTGCACTGTCGATGATGTTGGCAGCAGGGATGAGGATCAAAGTGTTCTTTGGTCCCTGCTGCGAATTCAAGACATACACATGGTTTGGGTTCAGAAACGTTGTCAACTTTGGCCGGTGGTAAGGGGTCCTCGGAAGATGAGTCGGAAGACATGGCTAACGTTGTATTGGATGGAGGAAAACAACGAGGAAATCGTTAAGATTTGAAGTTGCGCGCCACAGTTGTGGAGACTCCTAGTGGCGGAGTGGTGAAGCAGAGACTGAAAGTCCCGGATGCGAAGTGTCATGGCAGCGAGGATCGAGGACGGAGAGGAATCGATTTTGCTACTGGGTGGAAAGGGTTTCGCCAATTCAATGGCCAAATATGAGTGATGAGTGGAGTCGTGGCCTGTATGATAAATAGTGACAAGGAACTGAGCACGATTCAACTTGCTTCTGTCGTGGGAATCGCCCGGAACAGGGACGACCCGACTTTCCGAAGCCGATCTGAAGATGGGTTACTGGTTATCTTGGTGCGGTAACCGAAAAACTGAAGAGGTGAGGAACAGTAAAAACTTAGAAGATAGCGATCGGCCTGAGGAATCGGCAATGGAACCGGGATTCGAGTGGATTCTGATAGCTTGGTTCGAAGTCTTGAAACTCTCATAAAGCACGACACACTTTTTCTTCTTCGTTTTTTTTGAAAAAAAGAAAATGCGCATGCAGTACTGTTGGAGGGACCGGCCTACGGGAATCCCAAAGGAAGTAATCGAAGACTTAAGGTGATGCCGAGAAGGAGCGTCTTTTAGGAGACGTATCATCACGGGGAATTGGCGACAAGTCTTTTGTGCAGGAACGGTAGCATGTAGAAGCAGAGGAACCGGCCACATGCTCTGGATGGGGATGATGGATCGGGGTTCCCTTCTTTTAAATCGGTGTGATTCCGGGAATAAGTGGAAGAGGATTCTTGGACACTTGATGTGGAGAACGAGAATGGAGTGACGGGCGATTGCGGACTGCTGTCCGAAGAATCGGAGGACCACGGTTCAAGGCAGAGAAGGTCCGAAGGTGAAGAGGGAATCGTGTTGGGAAACACTTGGACCGGAGGCGGCGGCCCGTACGGTCCTGGAAAACAACAATCGACAGGACTCATTGAAGGAATGCAAATCCGTCGTTGGAATCTTGGGAAGGGTACCAGTAATCACAACCCTGCTGGTGGAGATGAGGGCTCGGCGACTCTCCCAATGGTGTTGAAGTAACAGGGGAAGGGAGGATTGGTCGTAGAAGACGTTGATGAGGCCTGAACCGTCGGAACGTTCCACAAGAAGGGAACTCCTGGAGAAGCTTTGGAAAAATGAAGGAAGGAGGCTGGAGTGGCAGGCGGATCGTCCCAACTTGTGGCGATTCCTTACGCCTGGGAACGAGATGTGGCTTCTGTGAGATGTGGATCGAGGCATGGGTAGCGGACTTATCTGAAACAGGTTCGGATAAGGGAATCGAATCTCTCCCCCCCCCCCACCCCCAGAACCGGAGGATGAGTCCGCAGCAAGGAGGATCGATGAATCCATGAAGAGCTTCAGGAACAACTGGTTGACACAATTGGCGTAGGAAGAAAGATGCTGCGCTCCGTTGCGATCCGCTTATATAGACGGTGCCTGCGCAGTAGGTTACGAGACCGGCAGGGAAGCCAACTTTCGAACTAGGGATAATAGAGCTCCATGTGGGGGGGGGGGGGGGGACTCCTATGTAAATTAAAGGTAATGGATATTTTTGTGGCAATAAAAACAACCCAAAATGATTCATGACTGACAAAAAACACTTACAATTTTTGGGTAATAACGACAACAGCGGAACACAGCTTATATTAATATGCAATGCACCAACATAATAAAAGGTAATTACCCGTTGTCGGTGTTTTTGAAAAGGCAATTGCAAAAGTTTTTCAACACCCTGCTGTATCATCATAAAAGGAGGGAAATCAATTTTATCGTCATTGATAAAATGACACTTGCATTCTACCAATCTGAAATACCAGGCAATAGGCCATTTATACAATTTCTAAATCGTTGATTAATATTTGAAAGTGTTTAAGGCAAATTGTATACAATGGCGAGTTCTACCATCATTCTTGCAGAAACTTTTAACAGTGTAATAATATGATGTAGAAAGATTTAACATCAAATCAAAAAATCTACAGCAAATTCATTTACATCTTGGATAACATTTTTTGGATACTTTTGCACAAATTAGAGGCCTAATTTCTCAGAAGCAGAACTTTCTGTCCATCTGCGACATTGTGTCGGAAAAAAAATTGTCTGCGGCCAATGTTTTAACTTCCTAGTGCTATAATTTATTGATTAAGCTCTTCCACCAACTGAAAGGTGTCGTCGAGACGAATAAATGGTATTGGAATATTATTCAAAATTAGCAAAAATTTAATGAAACCCTGGAAATTTGGCAATATTTGCCGGCAGTGGCCTTCACTGTCAGACAAAATGCTATCATGGAATGCTGAATAAGCCCTTTTAATTATTGGTCGAGTTAAGTGCTACAAAAATGAATTTCTCAATATTTTATTTACATAACCTACTATTCACATTTGTTTGTGACAAACAATATTCACAAATTATCAGCATGTGGGGGGAAGGGGGGGGTTATCAGCATGCAGCGGTTCCTCGTCTCTGCTCCCTTTATATAAATTAACTAACTACTCGTTCGTTTTGGGATTGGTATTGGTTCAAACGCCACACATTCAGAGTCAGATCCAGGGTTGCAAAATAGGTTTTGGGAAGCTGAAGTAATAATTATTTTGACTAGTTTATAATTATTACGCCATGTGTGATGGTCCTGACATCAAGACGAGTTAGTTACTAACAGAAGAGATTAGCAGCCACTTGGCCTTCTCACTGGACAAGGTACTCGTGTGATGACAGTCATAGAGCGAGGTTTAAATCTTAACATAATTCAAAACTGCACAATTACAATAAAGCCTCATCTGAATAGCCGACAGCACAGACCTCACACAAACTCATCCTACCCATCACCCACCCCCCTCCAAAAAAAAAACACAATAACATACGTACAATAGAATGATAAATAAGGCGGATTTTTTTTTTAATGCACACTGCAGTGAACCATTTTGCTTTTTACAAATTTTTAACCCTACGTTACGAATATATTACATTCTCCAATTTTTCTCTGCAACGATTTTTACATTGGAAGTTTTACAGCTACACAAAGAATAAAAAACATGAAAATATTCCCTATTCCCTCCGGTCTTTATACTTACCAAAATGGCAATTCCTTCTCTTTATTGCTTATCTGGAGATACAGGTTTGAACTGAATTTAACTCACTTTTTTGGGAAATGACCAAATCTTTCATTTGGTGTGGGTGACACATTGGTTAAAAAAAACTCTAAGCCAATGCAGTAAAGCACCTATTCACAATAGATGTGAGGTCCCCAACCTCAGTTTTGTGGTTTTTATTTAATTCTCTCTATGTTGGGGCATTCAAATGTTGGCACTGTCCCTTCAACTTTCCTGCCACACAGGTACAAGACTTGGCAATCCCTTACGAAAGCTACATAACCCAGCCACGTTAATGACCCAAAGCATAGTCAAGCCAGCCGTGGTTTGTTCCCCAGATATACTAAGGTATTGCCTCGATGATCTTATATATTTAAGAATTTCACAAATCTGATACAAGCTTGTTTATGCTGTTAGGTATGTAATAAAACTATTGATCTAATGGACTATACTTTGTACTGGTCAAAAAATTGTCATCTGTGCCAACAAATAGTCAAAACATCCGTAGTGAATTGGTTTTACACCAATTGTAGTGTAATTACAGCTATGGTACTTGAATTTTAAAGAAAGGTACTTTAACCAGTTAGCCTTCTTGGTAGACTAAAGGGAATAATTGTATTTAGGCTAATACTATTATCTACTTTTAACTGTTGTATGTAAATAACACATTTTGTATAAAAATGCCAAGGTTAATTATTCGTTCACCGAAAAAAAAAACACACTGTAGCTAAGCGTAACAGTTGATAAAGCACATATTCTTAATATGTAATTTAAGTCCCAAATTACAAATGCTGTAATAAGCTGTATTATGAATGCTGTGCAAGGATCAATATTTGGCATGCCTAGTTTAATAACAATAACATATAGGTTTGTTGCAAACGCAACCAGAGCGACAAGGACTGGGTGGTCACTGACTGCCGTCCGAAGTTAAAACTAAAAATTGTACACCATAAAAGTTTAACAGTTAAAAGTTTAAAACAAACACGATGGCTAGTTGGTAACCTATACACTAATTCGTGAAATATGTGATTAGTTATTCTACATGCAAACCAAAATCTGATACCACATAAAGAGTATTTAAACACTTGGCTTACATACCAAGAATTCAACTCGCTACAGTACCTTTTTTAAAGCCTAACTACCGTAAGCAGACCATAAGCTGAAAAGGGGCTCCAAAATTACCATGAAATCTACTTCTGCTTTTACATGGGCAAACATAATTTAAGATTCTTCACAAGAAATATTATTAAACTTATTTACTTAGGTAACGGAATATACAACACAACACACAAAACTGGAAAGACAACTTATAAAAAAAAATGTTACTATCAAAACCTATTTTTTATCGAAAAGACGAGAATGTTCTCTTGAACACTGCTTCAGGTAAATAAAAAAAAATCACAAGATAAAGAGATAATGAAGCAAAGTCGGCATTAAGAGCAGCTTTGCAAGAAATACAGTAGTCTCGAGAAAAACAAAAGAAAAAGAAACTGCCAAGTGGGGACTTGAGTCCTAGTGGAACCAGTTGTCGTGTTCTTCCATTCTCAGGTTAGTGTATTCTTGCAAGGTATTCTTCATGAGATTAGAGGTGTGCGAGTAGACTAATTTTAATTAGTCGAGTCAAATTTGCAAAAGAAGAGTCGAGTATCAAGCCGAGTTTGAGTATTTGCTTAACATAGTTTGTGTGCAAGTTTCTTTTTAATTTGTCATGGTAACAACAACTAAAATGCTGCTTATCAGACATTCTGGTTTAATGTGTACAAATAGTTTACCAGCTTTTAAGATACAACTTAAAAACTTTTCGAGCTAATGGCATTCGCCACTGGAAAGCGCTCTCTCTCGTTGAGACGAAGTTATTGCATTTTCACCAGAATCGTTTTTCGACTATGGATGCAAGCAATGAACAGAGTTTGAGCGTAAGTTACATACTCGACTCGGTTTGAATTTTTCGATTATCACACATCCCTAACGCAGACCGTTTGCTTAATTATTGCTTCAGATCTTCAATACAACTACAGTACTACACGAACATGGACGTACGGGGAGGCCATTTAGGACTGGGAAATAGTTAACGTAGGCTCCTCTCTTATCATGATGATCGTAGAAATCGATAATCATGAAAAAGTTGCAATAGGACCCCGACAGGCCTTCGGAGTATTTCCCATATGGCCAGTACGTCCCTGTACACAAATGATGCTGTGGAAATGGCAAGATGTTATCTTTTCCAATGCAATGAATTCGTCAACAGCCGCCAAATACATTTTCAGGGTGTGCAGGCAACAAGATCAAATTTGTTACTTCCAGTCAAACTTAAGGGTTTAACATAAGAGTTTCGAGCCGATTCAAGAGTTTGGCAAAAACCATTGCCGATTTACGTCAGACTACAACGGTCTATAACATGCAGCCGTATCTTACATCAACAATAATGTACCTGTAACAATTAAAATAGATTTATACAGTGATTGATACAGAAAAAAAAAGGGAACGTTAAATTAACTTTCTTTTCAACTGCTAAAGTTATGTCGCAATGGAGACATAATTTTGCTAGGAAATACCTAGCATCTTTCACATGCTACTAATGACATGAGCTCATTTCCAGTCTTCTTTTCCCAAATATAGTGATGTGAACATTAAGAAATTTACCTCTGGAATATGAGGATGATGTTGCATTATTTCATAATTTATGTTACATACAAAACTTAGCCAACTGATTTTAGGAAGACCAATAACATAAAATGTTAACTAGCAAAATTAAACATGATACACAATTAAACAAGTCATATAGTCCGTTTTCCAGTTTTAAGTTTAAAGTCATTTTCACACGTTCTAACTGACCGTTCATTATTGAAATACGTGATTTTAATTCTGAATGACGCTGAAGGTGCCTCACCTCTAAATTTACACAAACACAAAATCAAAACCATTCTGAAAACAGGAAGTTACAAACATGTTAATGGCTTTCTTACAACCATAAGATGGTTTAGTTTTGACTTGTATACCCCTCAGCCACCGCCGTGCCACCGCGCCATATTTTTATTACCCAAATGAACAGCTGCCGCCTGGCCTAGCCGACGGAAAAAATACGACTAAAGCCGCAAAATTTCAAGTTGTACTAAATTTAAACAACACTAAACAATCATAAAATTACTTGCAACTTGTCTCTAATGGCGAACTGCTCGACTGTCTTATATTTCAGTTTTAAAACCAATTCTCTTGCCAGCAATTTATGAGTGCCATGTATTTGTACAGCACAAATGGTTACTTTTGGTTTCGTTTTAAAGTTCAAGAACATGATCGGGACGCATGCTAGTGGTTGCCAAGGATTTTATTTAAATGTTATAATTTGAGGGTACAGATTTTTCCCCATCACGGACTCCTCCTTTTTTTCATTTGCTAATAGTGCTAGCAGTTTCCGTGCAATTTGCTAAACGTTAAAACAACCTATTAAAGGTTCGGTTAACCGAAAATCGTGAAAAATCTAACGTAGGCTAATAACAACAAAGCAACAAACTAAGAAAAAAAAATGTGTACGCCTATATAAAATTCAATAACTCCGTTTTACTAATTAAAAAAAAAATTAAGCAACATGAATCACACGTTATGTAAACAAATCGTATTTATTCTGAAGTAATACAACAGCCTAACAATAGCCTAAGTTAAAAAAATAAAACAAAGTGGGAATCACGTGAAATTCCTCACACATTACGATTGTTTTACGATCTTGGATCAGTCAGCATGCTTTAGAATTTAGCGTGGTTTAACCATCCGGTGATTAGTTGTTTTGAATAATTTGTAGACAATTAGGCTATTTAAAACAAAAGTTTAATTGTTAAATTGGCTTACATATTTCACCCATTATTCGGTGTCCTGCTATGTTTCCGATGAGCGCAGTTAAAGCCTGGCGAGACTTAAGCCTAACCAAAGCTGGTTTAGATTTCACCATCAAAACCTGAAGTTTAGGTTTTACAGCTGCTGAACAAGTTGGATGCAGCGAAGGCTTATAATATTCTGCCAGTTTTGACGTTTACTACCAAATTACGTCACTACGTAACATTTATTGAATTAAAACCTTGTGGTGTTGTGAGGTAAATAACCAGTCGGTTAATTGTTTAGCAATATAAAAAAACTTATATAAACATAAATTTTCATTTAAACGGATAACCGTTAGACCACTATTTGCTAATAATCTGGAAATGCTCATTTCATTTGCTAATCCCCCCCCTCCACCAAAAAAAGAATAGTAATTTCCTCACATTTTGTCATTTGTTCTTGTCCAGCGAGTATCATATTTGATACCCTTTCTTTCATTTTGGTCGATTTAGCTGAAAATTACTGCCAACCAGAAAAAATTTATAGTTGGCCGGTAGTGGCCAGAAAATTGGTGGCTAGCCGCAATTTAGCTGAAATTTCTGCTAAGCAGGCTGGAAATAACACAATAATGTGGCTGAGGGGTATAGTTTTGAGTAAACCACCTGCTGTAAAGTTGCCGCCCCTTGTGGCTTTTTAAGTTGGGAAGACCATATTAAAATTAAATCAGCTATTGTATCACAAGGTTTGCCGAAACCAGCCCTTAAAGAAGGCTGCCATGCATCTAACATTTTCAATAAGTTGATCCAAATGCCACATTTTCTGCATGGTTCCACTGATCCCTCTTTATTATGTATTTTTATAAATTCTTTAAAACTCAAAACTATAAGTGTTCACACATCCCTAACATACTTCACGCTAAATTTTCATTAAAATTTCTCCATTTACTAGGTCACCCCAGAAGGGTAGCCTTTAATAACTGTTAAATAAATACAGATGCAAACCCATTTTCGTTGCCTTTTTACTTAAATGTCAGATTGCCTAAGGGGAAAAACTGAACCCTCGACCTTTAAAACAAAGCGAAGCCTCACCGAGATACTGACACGGTCAAGTATGGCTCGAGTGGTGAGTGTCTAGCCTTTGGTTTTACAGGTCGAAGCTCAGACAATCAGACAACTAAGTCCAAGAGGCAACAGAAATAGTACTCATCAATAGTTATTGAATCTAATAACCGATGCAGGAACATTAGCCACTTTTAAAATTAAATGTTGTTTCTTTGGTTCTTTAGCAAACACTATTTGAATCAAGCATAAAATTAAACAAGCCATCTCACAGTAATACTTTAACAAAATAAGACATCACAACAAAGTACAAAAAAATATAACAATAGGCCTATTATTTTTTTCCCTAGTATAAACATCGTCTAATTTGTAAAAGTCTCACTCTTTCGCATATTTTTGTTATGCGATAATACTTAATTGCAACAATCCAATTATGAGCAAACCGACGCATCAGAAAAAATACTATTGAGCTGTTTAAACAGTGGCCTTAGCTCTGGGTCGAAAGACCAACACTGTTGCATGGTGACATACACTTCTTCAGGGCATTTATCTGGACGGCTCAATCTCTGTTTGCTTTCAATAAACTGAATGACCTGTAAGAAAGAAGAAAACAAATGTTAGATTTCCCCACTCCTCAGACTGAATTGATTAAATCGGTTTTTTCCCCGAATCCCTACACAAATAGAAGCTTTGTTTAAAAGTACATGCTTTTTCCTAAAAATGTGGTACTCACCATCCAAGAAGCTTCGCTCCGCTTCGATCACCGCAGCAGAAAGCCTCTTTTATAGGAGACCTCTTGAATTCGGAGGTCACCCCGATTTTACGGGTGTGACGACCACACCAGAAAGGTGAAAAGATTGCAGTGTAATAAGAACATGCTGGTAGGATCTTTTTTTCAAGCACAATTGTTGAATAATTTGAGCCAAGACATTGTCCTTACAGACTCTGAACTGCTTTCATTAAGAAACTCAAAAACACTTCAAAGCGTCTGATTTGCAGCCACTCTGAACGCCACTGCGTCTGTCGCGCCTGTGGGATTTCTTTCCTTTGTCGTTTTTTTTCTTCATTTTAATATATTGCTTATCTGCTCCTTATAGCGTTGCAATCATTCCAAATAAATAAATAAAACTCACAACTATGTTTTAACTTCACATCTTAAGACTAAGAGCCCATTTCCTTTCTACAAGAATACATTAAAAAAAACTGACCTGTGCTCCTGTCATTTCCCCATATGGAGTTTTCCCAAATGTGTACATTTCCCAAAGTGTAACGCCAAAACTCCACACATCACTTGCATGAGAGAAAGTTCCAAAATTGATTGACTCCGGTGCATACCTATCACATAAGAAATAATTGTCAACAAGCCTTCTTGTAGTACTGTATGTAGTTTTTATTGCTATTCTAGAATTAATTTCTAATGTTTCAGCGCTTAACCAGTAAGAACTAATAATTTACTTCCAGGAATTGTACTATCACACAATTTTTCCAATGAAAAAAAAACAAACTCCGCAAGAAAAGGCAAAAAGAAGAACAGTCACTTAAAATACTACATAAGTTCTGATAAATTTGCTACGTGTACGTCGAATGCGGTTTTAAATGTATGGGTCCTGGTAGCGCAAACAATATATTCAAAGGGAATTCCAAAGGGTATTCTTCCAAATGACACAGGAAAATAATTGTGTTGTCTCGCCCATTCATGTCAATAGGTGGGGAGTGGGAAGTAGCGGGAGCGGACAAAGCGGGAGCTAGGAGTAGGCACACCAAACCTCTTACATCTTACATTATGAACCAAAGTCCCATAGCAGAAATGAAGACAATGACGACGACCCTCGAAAGGGGAACAATGAAAACGTGCGAATGTGTAAAATTCTTTGGCTTTAAGTTGAAACTGGTACATTGTTGCCTCGACTAACAATTTGTTCTGCGCGGTCATCGCAAGGACATGTCTTAAATGACGCCATGTACAAAGGACAGTTATTTTTCACACAGCATGGATTGCTCAAGCCAAAGCGATAAACTGGGAGTGGGGAGGGGCCTGAACGGGAATGCCCGTTTGTGAGGCAGTGCTTATGTTAGCTGCACTATTTGATTGGGAAGGTGGAGGATACAAAAATTATCCTTCTAACCAAACACTATGGTAATCTCAGCAGCAAGTTTTAAATGACGTCATGCACAGTTATTTTTCACATGGTACGCATCGCTTAAGCCACAGAAAAGACTGGTGGGAGTGAGCTGTTACCATTACGCATACGATTACGCATTAACTGAACCTACAAGAGAATTTCTGGGGGGTTGTTTGGAATGGAGACCATACCAATTTGGCAAAAACCTCGCAAAAGGCGGAGAGGCAGTATTAATTTAAAGAGCCATCCAAATTCAACTACGTGTAGCAAAGAGGAAGGGAGGGAACGGAGAGGAGAGGACGGGATAAAAGGGGGAGGGACAGGAGAGGGAGAGGATTGGCAGAAAGGGGGAGTATTAAACAAAGATAAATTGACTGTTGCAGTGAACGATCAGGCAGCACTGAGCAAATGCTGGGAAACAACCACGGGACAAACAAATCCCCGGGCGAAGCCGGGAACGACTGCTAGTATCTAATAGAGTGCAGTAGAACCTTTCACCGTCAACCACAAGTAAATTCTGTTGATTCTGGACACTGTTGTTTTTAAATGGTTTAATATAACCAATAGTCTGCAGAGCAATATTAGAAAACAGGCAACTTCCTAGAGCAAATACTTAAACTAAGTGGTATGCAAATTAGGCACTTGAATAATAGGCTTAGGCTTGGCAATTCTTAACCAGTTTACTTGCTGGGTCTTGCAACAAATACAATTCAATAAGGCACTTCACTAATTGCTAAAAGGCATTAGTCATTTAGTGCAGGAGCAAAGTAGCAGCATGTCTGTTCTCTCTGAGTCACAGCCATAAGATAAGAAGATCACAGGGGGCTTAGTTCTGAGGACAATGTTCCCCAGAAAACACCACTAAGGTCAACTGAGCTGGAAGCACAGCAAGGTCCCATCTTTGGAGCACTTGGGGAATTAGCTTGGGAGTCTGGGCATAACCCAAGATGATTAAACAACAGACACATTGTGTGGTATGCGTCTATACATTCTTAATCACTTACATATCATTTTTAAAGAAAGAGGCCGAAGTTCAACAGCATATTCCATAGGGTTTGTACTCTCCTGTCAACTTAAAATTCCAGGACCACACACAAATAATTAACACACAATGAATTACGAAATAAAAGGTAATAATTTAGTTTACAATCTTATCACTAAGATTTTATTCTGTTTAACAATGCAACTACTGCATGACACAACTATCACACTGATTGGCGTAGTGTAATGTAGGGTTTTCTTTTACTTTTACGTTTGTCTTCCAACATAAATTCTACAAAGATGTTTAACTTTTTGTATATTATCCCCCAAGACACTTTATAAAATTTTTAAAGCACGACGTTTCTAGGCATGTAATTCATATTTATTTTCCAGGACATTTCGAGGTTATCAAGGATCCATACGAATCCCGATTCCAGAATGTGACAACCCAATGAAAGAAACATCAATTTATCAGGGCCAGCTGCTTTAAATTGGTTTTTATTGCCTAAAAGAAAATATACATTACCTGCCTTATTTAGCATTTCCCTCCTCTCCATGCGACTTTCCCTAGATAAGATTTGTTGGCTTCCCTGCTAGTTTCTTAGCTCTACCTTCTGAGCATTTGCGGCACAGGCCTCCTATAAAAGCAGCCGTCTTGGGCCAGGGTTCATCTTTCTTTCCTCTCAGTCGTAACCATGGTGACTCAGAAGGGAAGGGAGACTGGGCGGGTAAATTTCAACTAGCTGGCCCTGGTAAATTGATGTTTTTAGTTGCCGACAAAAATATGTGTTACCTGCATTATTTAGCATTACAGCAAACTTCGTCACCTATGGTGGTGGACCCATGGTAACGGTTACCCGCGCTACAAGCTGGCTGCCCCAGAATCAACGGACGCAGTGAACCAGTTGACCCGAAGGTGACCATGTTGAGTCTGATCTTGTAAAGTGGCCCTTGATACGGCCACAACAGTGATGCAGCTGTGGGGCCAAGTTCGGAGTTGAGGGGTCGCATTGTCGCTGGACCTACCGTGTGGGCCAGTGAACATGCTAGAATGGTTGGTCTGTCAAGGCAGGCCCAAGGACGGCAGTAACCGTGATGCTTTTGTCAACCGAAGGATGGAGCAGGGGTGGGGGGAAGGAGAGGGGTTGTGGACGCGTGACAAGTCCTGTCGACACAACGACCATATGCCCCAAGTTTAGTCAGTCAAGTCGTCATTCGGTCTTCATCTGCCGTTCCTTTTTCTCGTCTTTTTTTTTTTCAGAGCGATGGCCATAGTGGATGCTTATACGTTCAGAGGTTTAAGGCTAAGGGAGCTGCACAGAAAACTGGCAGCTCAAAGACCTTATGGATGTGAGGACTGAGGATTATGGAGAATATTATCGCTAAACTTCACAACGAAGACACTTTCAATGTCTTGCGAATTTTCAATGGCAAACTGCCATCTTCCTCAGGCACTTTTGACAAAGTATCAGCCTCCTTACACCTACATCGTCTGCTACGAATTCCTAACCGCCAACATCGTCACTGAAAATTCGCAAGACATTGAAAGTGTCTTCGTTGTGAAGTTTAGCGGTAATATTCTCCATAATTCTCGGAATTGTGACTCAATTTGACGAACTTTCACAGTAATATGACGAGCGTTGTTTTCACTGAGAACTGAGGAGGAACCAAGACCTAAGTGATGACTTGCCTCGCTCAGGGCGATCGGTGACCAAAAAACATGAAAGGTAAGTGGAACGGTCGGTCGGGCGAGAAGTAGCTGCTAGGCTTTCCACCAGCGGCGGGGCCACGCGCTTAGGGTGATCAGGCGCACATTGCAGAAGAATGGTCTGGTTGGCAAAGCACCGTGAGCCAGATTTTGTGGGTCGTCACGACCAAAAGGTGAAAAGATTGCAGTGTAATAAGAACATGCTAGCAGGTAGAAAAACGGCTTCCAAGATCTGATGGTGACAGACGATCTGATTACCTAGGACCGAGAACGTAGTGGCAGTTCGAAGCGTCGCCCTCTTGGTTGCCAAACGACCGATTCATAAAGGAAGGGATCGCAGCGGACTGACCATGGTATTTGAACCTCCAATTCAAAAATCCAATCGAGTGGATAAGACGAGCCGTAGAAGGGTTGTAGGCAAGCCTAAGCCTCATACGCACCCCAACAAACACAGCGTGAGGCGTCGAGAAGCCGACCACGGTTTCGAAAGGCCCAGTTTGGCAAGGCGATTGACGTGGACCAGAGACAAGTCGTTTGCAGGAGCAAAGGAAGGCGCAAAGTCCAACCAAGATTCGTCTATTGCCAAACTCGGCATGGTGGCACTCGTCCATCCTTCGCTCGGAGGGTGAATGATCTAATGACAGGGACGCATGGTCGTCCTTTTAGAAGTGTACAGGGTCCACAACTGAGTAAGGGCTCAATTTTCTGGTCGGTTTTCTGGTCGGTTTTAGATGCGACCGTAGTCATAAACGATCGTAGGACTCGAGTGAACGAGTATCTGGTTGTTGGGGGTAGAAAATGGTTGAAAGGAACATGGGACACCGTGGTTGGTTCCAGTGTTGTCCCTACAGCCATAGAGGAACCGATGGATCAAAGCTTGCTGACGAAGGATGGTTGCTTGCAAGCGACTGTTGATTTTGCTTTGAACGATAAATATTTGCAACTTTTTGATCCTAGTAGCCTTCTTGCCTGCGTCGGTTTTCCTGTGGCATGGAAGGTCCCGACTGAAAGACCTGTAGCGGTCGTGGTCGGTTTCCCAGCCATGCATATTAGGCGCAAGGCAGAGAAACCACAAGGCCCAAAGAACTAGTTAGTCAGGAGAGATACCTGGAGATGCTACGATGGTAAAGGCGACCGCTAAAATGGATGGTCCAGGTACTCAATTGGAACAACAACCGACCGCAGCTGCAACTATAAAAAGTATTTTTAGCGAGGGCCCATGGACCACAGTTGAGAAGGACAACTATGTAGTTGCTCTCTGTCTGTAGCAGTCGGTGCAGGTTTTAAAATAAAAAGGATGAAGAGCCCAGTCCACTCGCAGACTAGGAGACAGACGGGACACTGGCGCTGTTAATGGCGAAAGTGGAACATTGCAGGTTGCAGCTAGACACAGGTCCAAAAGGGACCACTGCAAGTAGATGCCAGAAGTTGTTATAGTCAAGGTTTGAAGATATGCCTGGACTTAGACGATGCCTGGTTGCATCGATGAACGGTCTGGTGACCGAGTTGTAATTGGCAATGGGCACCACTTGATGGGTACCATAGGGTTACGAGCTAGCACCCCCGGAGTCATAGATCCCCTGAACGCAAAAATGGGTTGAAGTGGTTCAATATTGTTTTTTGAGTATGAATGCATATAAAATTCTGTTGAGTGGTTTTTATTTGTTGAAGATGTAGTAATGAAAAACTTATTGTTATTTGAATGGGGCTCAAAGAGCCTAAGAACGAAAATGAAAGGGAGGAGCATTCAAAAGAGGGACGAGATTTCGTTAGGGAGATCAAGTGGACCAAACGAGTATGAAGTACCAGGTGTATCCAAGGAGATGGCTCAGGTCAGGAATGTAGACCCAGAACGAAGTAACAACAGTTAGTGTTGTTTGAGGCATGATGGTTGAGTGACGATGATAACCCAGTGCAAATGTTGAGAATAGCTGGCGAGGAAAGTGTAAATGGTGTTCCGAGCGGTGATTAAATGTGTTTTCGTTTGTGGGAATCTTGATCGAGACATATGTTGTGAAAATCCAATTTAATTTCCTTCCTTAACCATGTTTGGTTCCGAAATCAAACATGTCGGTGGGGCCGTGTTGATCATTATTTAGAAGATGATTGAAATTATGTGTATTGAGGAACAGAGGCCCAAGTTTTTCCCGCTACTTGTGATGCAAGAATTTGGGAGTGTTAGCACCGTTGAGCTTGCGAGTGACAGTGTTGGGAAAATTTAAAAATGACGTGGGAGCGAAAACAGCATGACGACACTACATCCGTGCTACAGCAGCACACCAGGCGGGAGAATGATGTACCAAAAATTGTCATGCGATAAATTACGTTTTATTAACAACTGCACCAATGGTGTACGATACATATACACACAAAGCATGGTATTTTTTCTTTGGTTCCCATGGAAATGTAGGTGTGTGTGTAGGCGGTTTTTCTAGTGGTTAGCAAGACACCAAAAACTAGGACTAAATTAGAACGTAAATTAACTAAATTGGAACGTAAATAGGTGCTCATCCTGTAACTGTAGTTTCAATAAACAATATACTTAAGAAAGTGATTTTGTTTTAGCTTACCATTTTACAGGCCATCGTCCACCCTGAGATGCTTGATAATATTCGTGCCCACCCAATGCACGGGATAGACCAAAATCACTTATTTTAGCCTGAAAAGGCAACAGGAAATGTTAAATTTTTTTTACTTTTCTATATATGGATAAATCGGTGACACTTCTAGTACAAAACTACGTTCACTATGGTTTAACTGTTACATTTAAAACATGCACATGTAACTTGATGTCAATTTATTTATTTTGCAAATGAGTATGACTGAATTTTATAATAGAATCGACGCTCACTTTCCATGGTAATTTACATTAATGTCCTTAGCTTATACAATTAAATCCCATTACAACAATGGAATTTTGAGGCTTATGAAACAGCAATGCATGCTGAAGCATACAGCTTGCGCATTGGTGTACGAAGACGTACCAAAGTTTCATTCAATAATTAAGGAGGCTCGTGGCTTGTTTGTTTTGTTAAAAGAAATGGCGTGGTGCGTTCCTTCGTTTGATGCAAGCCAAGTGCTAGATGCCAGATTCTGCTAACTTTCAATCGGCGATAGTGCCACTTTAATTTTATACTATTATTTTTAAAAAGTTCCACACCTTTCTTTTTTCCTTTATTTTCTTATGCAGAAATATCCAATTAATAAAAATACGTTAAAAAAATACAAAAAAAAAAAGAACAGCAAAATCAACACCTGGGAAAAAAATGTCCAATTACCTGTTCCATTGAAGAGAGAAGAATATTTCTGGCAGCTAAATCTCTATGTACAAAACGTTTATGTTCAAGATACATCATCCCTGATGCAATTTGAGCTGCCCAAAGCTTCAAATGCTTATCAGGATCAATACTGCTGGGGTAATCCAGTAAACAGTCCAGTAACGAACCAAGTGGAACTAATTCTTGTACCTAAAATAAGTTTATGATGAGTGATAAACAAACAAGACAACTTTTGATTTTTCAGGGCATAAATACATCAATCACATCTTTAGTTTTTGCCAATATTTCCCACAAAATTAGTAAGACACAATCGGGAAAATATTTAACACTAGCCCGTAGCTACTGGTGCTGTAGATATAGGCAAGTATTAAAGCATTATGGGTGAAGTCACAGCGCATTTATGATGTGCTCTATGACCGCCCATCATAATTGACGAGGCCACGCAAAGTTTGTTTGGTTTACAGGCTGCTGAAATGTTGATACAGTTCAGTTTGCAGTGAACAGCAGAAAAATATTTCAAGGCTGGGGACTAATAATCAGATGTCCACAAAATGACTTACAAGGTTAACTGCATTGAAAGCATGATATAAAGCTTTAAAATTCCATAAATCTAAGTGATGTAAAAAGAAGTTTTGACATCTCGCAAGTCAGTTAGGCTTAACGCACAAAATCACAATTGGTATAGAAATTACCACCTTTGAACTTTTTATTTTTGAAGGTAAGGTATCAAAATTCACTTGTAAGAGTTTGAAGTTCATTTTGTCAGCGAAATGTCAGTTAGCTGCCTTGGATAACTAAAAGTAATCTAAGTGTTGTGTACTTCGTGGCCTAAATCGAACGCAGCCAGAAACAGTAAACCGATAAAGCCAGAAATGGTTAAACTTCAGAAATCAGATACTGACAGCAATCATGTTTCAATATGTAAATAATTTTTACTTGACTTATACTCACAGTTTGATCACGCAAAACCAAAAGTCGAAGATCTTCAAAGGTTTTCCCCTCGAAACTTGCGAATTTTCGACAACCGTTAAAATGCGCAAGTTTCGAGGGGAAAACCATTTGA
>JAHWFP010243017.1:0-33986 GCA_023313725.1 Lithobius niger
TGGCGCACACTTCCGGTTACGGTTAACGGGATTTAACCTACGGAAAACTCAATCCACACCCCCCCCCCCCACGGAAATTTGGCGTGGCGCTGAGTTAGCGTGACGTCACAGACGTGATATAACTGCGAATATTTTATTAAAGATCGACTTGTACTTAAGAAACACCTAGAATCTGGAGTTTTTAAAGTTCAGCTTCGATCAATCTTTGCGGCTAAAGTCACGCTCGGGGGTCCTGCAAACACTTCTCTGCATGGCTCGGAGCTGGGGGAGGTTGGGGGAGGGGCAAGAAATACTCAAAATCGGCATAAAAAGTCTGACCCAAGTTCAATTTCTTTTTAAACATTATTTTGTTGTTGTTGTTTGGCTTTAGTATAAGTGTATTGGACTGTTCTTTTTTTGTTGGGGAAATTGCAAGTCCTCCACTCGAAACAATTACTGCCTTGTGTGTAACAACGCCCTTCGTATATTACATGATATGGCAGCAACGCGCAAAAACCACGGCAAGTAAAATCCAGATAGTTGCAAACGATCACTTACACAGTATCTAGGAAGCGTTTTGAGAACGCCATCTATGAGTAGGAATGCCTACAGTGACATATTCACGATATATTCCGACCAGAACTGAAGTCATTGTACCCACCTGGGCATTTTATTCAGCGTAACAAAGGCTATTAGAAGCCTTACAGTAGTATACTAACGTTTTCTTTGAACCTAGGGACGATAAACTGTCTTTCATTCAGTCTTTCGTTACATAATGTAACATCTTTATTTCACTGTAGATGGGTTTCCGCAACCCAACGTTGGCCGAGCACCAGTTAAACCGAAAAAGGCTGAAGAAAAGCATTCCATCTGTTTTTATTTCTTTAATCCGATACTTTTTTTTTATTTTTTTAAATTTTCCCCGTGAAGTATAGCGTAGACTTCAATGTTAAAGTCAGTCTTGAAGTTGAAATTAAAAGTCAGTATTAATGAGCCATTGTTTATGCTCTCTGAACCCGGTCCGTGATTGTCAGGGCAAAGATGGCTGCTGTCATGTCCAACAACACTACGGCTATGGCGTATGTACGAAAAGGAGGCAAAAACTCACTGCCGCACCCTGATGGACATGGTGTCCAAGCTATTCGGCCTCTGCCAGATGTTTCATGTGGTGTTGCTACCCACACATACAGCGGTGCAAATAGTGTTGGTCGACAAGCCTAATAAGGTCCCAAATCACGGTGTGGCAGTTGTCCCCCAAAGTTCGCCATTCGATTTTCCTGAAGTGGGTGACGCCCTTGATAGACCTATTCGTCACCTGCACCAACAGGCAACTATCGAATTTTGTCTATCCGTTCTCGGACTTCCCTCTAGGGCAACATTCGTCTCAGCATGTCATGGATTGGGGTGTTCACCTGAAGAAGGTTATGAACAAGATCGGGTTCTCCTAATACTCATTCCTTCTGGTAGCTCCTCATTGTCCAATGGCGCACAGGTATGGTGACCTACAGGACCTAATGAAAGAGATAACCGATTCTTCTACGCTTATTGCGGCCAGACTCACCCAATATCGAGGCCAGATTCTTCACCCTAACCCAGCATTCTTCATATTCATGAATGGCGACTCTGAAGTCTACTCTGAAGATAGCAGGTTTTTTTTGGTCTCCAGCCACGGCAAACTTCCTTAATGCCACATGGTCTATCGTCAAAGTATAAAGCTAAATGGCAGAGACGGTTCATCTGGTGTAGCGAAAGTGAGGTGGACCCTTTTGACCTCTCCATCACCTCTTTGACTAGTTTTCCACAACACCTGTTCCAAAAAGGTCTGTCTCCCATTGCCATCAAAAGTTACAGATCTGTTAACCAATTCCGTGTTGTCATGCATCTACGAATCCGTAGCTACACACAGCAAGTTGATCTCTACATTGGTCCAAACCTTTGACACCCTCCATCCTCGGGTGTACCGCTTTTTCCGTTCCTGGACCTCCCGCTTGTTCTTTCTAGTTTGTCGGCTAACCCCTTTGAACCACTTCGGAAAGCTTCCCTTTTAGTTCTCACTCGAAAGACTATTTTCCGATGGCATTTAGCAGCGGCAGCTCGCCAGAGTGCTGCTTTTACTAAAGAGGATGGACACATCCGTTTTTCTAAGGACTGGCCCAGCATTGCCCTTGTTTTCCCGTCCGAGTTCCGTGCCGAGAACCAGCACCCAGACGGAACACCACGTCCAATTGTCATCAGAGCCATCGGCCAGGGAGTGGAACCCATGAGCGGAGGGAGAGTACAGTTTCTGGTTGATGCTTTAAGCTGCTACCTGGAAAATACGAAACTCGACCCCCTCACCTGTCTTGTCACCTGGAGGAAGACCCACTTCTCAGACATCCCTTTTTCCTTCGTGACTCGATGTTACCGTCGGCCCGAACACCTCAACCCATTGGTCCCATACCAAAATTGTGCTACGGCTCTGCTCTTTTGTTAGGCATGCCAATATATCCTCCTGACTCATTTAAGATATCCCCTTATGGTGCGAGCTTTGAGAGCTTTGGCACAAAATGAGAGCTTTGGCATTGTCCTGGGCATTTGCCTCCGGTGCCATTAGACGAGATAAGTCTCTACTAGTGCTTGTGCAATATCTGAGCGATTTCAGTGGGGCTGTTGGAGATTTGAACATAAAGGAATATGACTGATAGCTATCAGTATTGTTGGCAAGAAAGAGTAGCTCGTCTGCCTGTAGAAGATTGGCTGAAACATTGCGTCAGATGGGTTCCTTAGTATAATATAAGTGGTGTGATGGTGCTGGTATAATCTGTACATTTTAGCCCAGTTTGGCTTGACCCATCTCCTTCTGGACAAAGTCTGCCAATAACTAACAGAAAGTAATTTCGGAAGGAAGTGAAAACGGGATTTTATAGATAAAATTAGTTTTGACTTACTCGAAAATACTTACCTTTACCTTTAGCTTTAGCCCACCCACTGACTTGTTAAACCGAATTGTTTGCCAAACGATTGTTAAGGATAGGTGGCAGTGTCTGCTGGGCAATGAGCAGGGTTGTCACCTGGAAGTGAGCTAATGAATCTTCTTAAATTAAAGTTTGAGCATGGAGCATAAATAAACGAAATTGAGCCCCCACGTTTCCCAACCGGGAAACGGTTCAAATTCATGCCTATTTCTAAAAAATACCGTAGCTGCTCCCTCCTCACCCACCCACTGCATGAGGCCTTTGTTAAAACGAAAAAACAAATATTTTTGAAAAAGTTGAAATGAATTCTTATGAAAACTGCATAAAGCCCCCTTTACGAGGGTGCCACCAACCCCCCCCCCCCCCCACCCCCCCGAGGTACCTCGAAATCCATGCACAACTTTACCAGGGCAGCTCGACCCCTCCCGCTCCGACCCTGTAGTAATGGGGGCTGAGGGGGGGGGGAGGGAGACACCATTGCGTGCCTCCAGTCCCAATGGCGAGATATACTGTAGAAAAGGTTGGGAACTGCTGATTTAGCCAATAACTAAAGGTAAGTATTTTAGGACAAGTAAAAACTAATTTTATGTTAAAAATTCCGTTTTACATACATAAGCCTAATTAGCGCAATGGCATAGTGGTTAATTTCGTATGAGCAATCCAGGTTCTTCCTCTAAGCTACCGTATGGTGGCTCAGGGTAGCTTGTGGAAAATCTCTCTTCCACTTTAGTGTACGTCACTCGCACAATTCTATAAAAAAAAAAAACAAGGTACAACAACAATTTTTAACAGTGCTGCAACGTTGTCGTTACTATTTACAAAATTCACCTTTGTAATTTTGATCAAACGATGGTAGAAAACATTGCATCTCGCAGTGAGAATCCAAAATCCAACATGGCGACCGTTTCGGGTTTAGCTGATTGAAAACGAACCATCGCAAGCTAGCATTACCATTTTGCACTGACGAGCAATTGCTTCTCGTTGTCATAAATCGAGAACGTCGTGCTACGTGTATCGTACTACGTTTTGCAAGCCACGAGGAGAGGAGCTTCATCTGCATTATTGCAATGGTGAGGCCTACTCTACTGCGAATTACTGATGCTGTACCACATGTTTTTATTTTGATAAAAATAGTTACCATAATACGTACGTTTCTATAATGAGAATAAACCAGGTTTTCGGGTGTACAGTATATCAATCCCGAGATTTGACTCTCATTTGTTAAGAAATATCAGAGGAGAGGCATGTAACTGAGCACTATAGGGCAGTGACACGAGGTAGTATTATTGTGTATAACTAACTCTATGGTGGAGCCAGTAACTGGGTTAGCTGCAAGGTGCACTGCTGGGGGAAAAGAAGAGCGTTTTACTGAAGCCAATGCTATTAGACTGGATTTCTTAAGCCTATAACGCGCGATTTTTGTTGCTGGAGAAAACAACGTTCTTTTAAGCCTAAGAAATCCGCTCTCATACACACCGTCTTGACTAGAAGTGCCGTTGTTTTCCGTTACATTTTAATCTAGTGCACCTTGTAGCTATTACCTCCAAATGGTGTCTCGTAGTCAATATGACGTCGCTTGACGCTGCTCTATATGCATTGGTATCTTAGGACAAGAAAACAAGTCTGTTCGTCAGCTCCTATGCTTTGCCAGAGAGTTATAAGGAGAAACTGGAGATCAGTTATATATTCATTTTGCCCCTTACGTAATGTCATTGTTTTCAGAATAATTGCTTAATGGAAGACTGAAATTTTTTTTTCAGTTTTTGGTTACTTTTCAAACATGACTTTCAAGCCATGTCTGAACATTACATTACCTCTTTTTGTTTGTTTTCAGCTGCGCCAGCGTGACTCAAACATCGTGACGGCCCTTCTTTGGCGGCCATGTTTCTTTTCTGTTCAATCTCCTACCGGTGTTGTAGAAGAAGGCAGTCGACGTAATGACACGTGGTTGAAACATACTGCCGCTTGTGTAGCGGACCACATTTTGGATTGGTTTGTGCATCACCTTGTATGGCATATGGTGGGCATCAGCGCAATTTTTGTTCATAAAGACATTGTTTGCTCGTAAGTCATTTATGATTTGCCTAGCTAGTTAGTAATAATAATAATTTAGTACGAGATGTACCTCGAAGCTCTTAATGAGCTTGTGTGGTTACATTGGGCAATACAAAAGGCAAAAATGTACTGCACAAATATTTACAATTTACAAACAAAATATACAGAAATCTTCAATATGAATTATACATATGTTACGCAGTTAGTAAGATGAGTTAATAATACAATTTTATAAAACGGTGAATAGATGACATTTGAATTAAACTCAAAAGACAAAACTTACATAAACTGTATTTTGCAGCTTAAGCACTGCAAGCAGTAGGTTTAAGCAGGGGCGTTGATTTAATTGAGGGGGAAACAAAAACAGCGAGAAAACCAAATTTCATATTTTTAGAGTGGGTTAATTCTTAAAAAGAAGGGGTGTTACTCTTCTTATGAGAAAGTTTTTTGTGTCATTAGTTGCATTAAGAAAATTTTTCCCTTAAGTCTATACAAGAAGTTGGCTACTTACGCACCGGGGGGCCCCTCCCCCACCTGACGGGTATCCCTCGGCAGGGCCGTAGCCAGCACCCCCACAGCCCCCGCACGTGCGGGGGTTTTCTTCAGGCCGAGGAAGGCGAAGCGCGACTAGGCCTGTATAGTGGAAACTGCCATTAACGGGAAAGCATGGTTGTTTCGCGGATTGGGAAGGTAGTCATTTTGTTAGTAAGCGAAATAAACATAGCCTATTTCTGAATAAAGCGTACAGTTTTGGATGATGCATGATGTATGTTTACAATTTCAACAAAATTTCATGCCTGACATGAAAACGTTTGCTTCAGGAGCCGAATTAAACTGTTGAAATACGGTAGCCCACAAAAAAAAAAACGTGCTAACTGATAATAAAAAAAAAGTGTTGATTACTGCGTTAAAATGAGATTAATGTGTTTTTAAGCACAGTGATGTGCGGAGACCAAAACAAATAAAAGACAATTGACGCAAAATAATAATAAAACACAATTATCAATTGATATAAATAAAAGCAATAAACGTATGAGAACTAGTTATCCCCCCCCCCCCAAAAAAAAAAAAGGATTACTCTTCTTAACGGTATTTAAAAAGAAACAATTCGAATTAAAAAATATGATGGAACAGGTCAAGAGACTATTTCCTACATAGTCGATAAGCATAAACTTATTCCTCAGTCTAGGTATGGTTAGGTTATGCACGATAAAAAAATAGTGTTTTCAAATAACTTATATTCTCAACCAAGAAAATAAAATTCATTGTGAAATGAGATTTTCTGTTTGTGGGGAAAGGAAATGGGGGGGGGGGGGGACTTCATTTTAATTTTGGTGCGTGGGTATAAAAAAAAATTCCTGGCTACGCCCCTGTCCCTCGGTTACACGGTTGAGTGTGTAATAATGCTTAATGCAGTGTCCAAAAAGGTAAAAAAAAATTGAGTTAACGTATTCAGCATGGGAACTCAACTTTAAAACAATAACTTTGAATTAGCCCTTCCTTCACTATTTGCTACAGCAAAACAAACTGACCAACCTAATATACCAACAATAAGCAGGGCCGTAGCCAGGAATTGTTTTATACCCCCGCACCAGAATTAAAATGAAGCGGCCCCCTCCCCCACTCCTACACTCCCCCCTACCCCACAAACAAAAAATCCCATTGTCCAATAAATTTTATTCTCTTGGTTGCGAATACAAGTTTTTTTGACATTTTTTCGTCTTGCATAATGTAACCATATTTGGACTTAGGAATTAGTTTAGATCTTGAGGAAATGGCGCTTTGAGGCAATTCGAACTGGTTTTTTTTTAATCCGTGAAGAAAATCAATGGTTTTATTTTGCGTAAATAGTTCTTATTCGTTTATTACTTTTAGGTATATCAGTTGGTAAATGTGCTTTGTTATTACTTTGCGTCAGTTGTCTTACTTTGTTTTGGTGGACTTCCACTATGTAGATTACTGGGTTTAAAACACTTTAATAAACAAGTCGTTTTAACTGGTCAGCTTTCAATTTTTGACCATGTTTTCATCAACTTAAAGTTTCATGAACTTAAGGTTGTTCTTTCTTTGGAGGCTTACGATTTTTTACAGGAATTGGAAAGCATGATGTTTCATTTGAAACCTTTACCACCTTTTTACGTTAAGTAGATTTCCTCAACCAAGTTTGAGTTTGTAAACAACTCGGAATCGTTGTCCTCTATAAAGGACTCGTCGCGCTTCTTGTTCCTCGGCCTGAAAAAAAAAACCCGTACGTGCGGGGGCTGCGGGGGTGCTGGCTACGGCCCTGATAGTAAGAGGACATTTATGAACGATTCATGTTTGGTTCTACAAAACTGCTACTGCCAAAAATGTATTTAAAAAAAAAATACTAGAGTAGCTATAGCAATGAAGCGCAATTTTTTCAATTTTTTTTTTTTTTTGGCATTGCATGGTGGCGTTCAAAAACTCGTGATGAAAAAATTCCCTGATTTTTTCCAGGTTTTCCAGAACAATACAGACATTTTCCCCTGATTTTTTTTTCGGTCGAAATCATGCAGCAACCTACAGAATTAAAAAAAAATAAAACAATTTTCCAAATTTTACTCCAATCCCAATAACTAGGCTACGTCGCATCGCTTTGCCAAATCGAAAATTGCACCGCCGTAAGTGGGACTGGTAAAAAGTAGGTACGCCGTAATCTGCCAAAACTAGAAACATATACTTAACACACAGCGACCCATATTACTTAGGCCTAAAGAGTGTTGTTTTATCATAAATGAAACACAAAAACATGATAGTTTTAACTGAAATAAAAGTGTAGGTTTTAGAAGTAAAAAGTGAAATATGAGTTAGTTTTTATAGAGGAAAACGACTTAACCAAAAAATGTTGAAATTCCCTGAATCTCAGTGTATGTTTATCAAATTCCCTGATTTTCCCCTGACTTTTCCAGACTTGATAAATTCCCCGAATTTTCCCGGTTATCGCGGTTTTCCAGGTAGAAAGCCATCCTGTCTTGACAGTCTTCATTACGCAGAAAACTTAGCTTAAAGGCCGGTTGCCACCAAATTAGCATTGCAGCATCTAGGCCTATCGAGTTCTCTCTCTCGCAGGAAGCAAAGGAACGCACAAAGCAAAACTTGTAAACACAGCAAACAAGCCACGTGACTCCTTAATTATTGAGTGAAAAATTTGGTACGCCCTTGTGCACCCGGAAACAAGCTGTTAACGATATTAGTGTCACTAGATGGCGCCTGAGGATTTTCTTTATATTTTTCCGTGGCGCCATCTAGTGGCACTAATATCGTTCATCTTTATAGCTTGTTGCCAGGTGCACGAGGGTGTACCAAATTTTCACTCAATAATTACGGAGTCACGTGGCTTGTCTGTTGCGTTTAAAAGTTTTGCTTTGTGCATTCCTGTGCTTCCTGCGAGCGAGAACTCGATATAGGCCTAGATGCTGCAAAATGCTAATTTGGTGGCAACCGGCCTTTTAAGTCTTGGTGATTTTGGGAGTAATTCGTTCTTATAATACATTTTGCAGAGATTACCTGCGCCACTGGGCCCGTCTCCGTATGCGAGTGCTGACCTGGACGGTGAACGACTGTCGCGAAAAAATCTATTTGGGACAAGTTTTGCACTTGGGCTACATGACTGGCACAGTGGCGCAGCACCGAGGCGTACAGGACACGCCGTCGCGAAACCGCTACACGCAGTCACCTCCCGCCTATCGAATGAGATCTATTGAGCCGCCGTGCTCACTGGAGGAAGCATCACTGCCATGTTATCCGCTGCCACCACCGTCATTGACACTATCACCGTCGTTGCCACAGCCTTCACTGGAGACGTGCACGGAACCACCGCCAGCAACGCTGCCGTCTTCCGCTTCTTCACTCTATGAGACTTCCACAACAAAAACCCCATCGTCTCCTCCACCGAGTTCTGTCAAAATACCACCGCCGCCACCTCCACCACCACCCAAACCCCGTCCGCCGCCACCTTCCGTAACCACCGACGAAGGACTTTTGATTGTCAAAGATTGATTATCACCGATAGTATGTTTTTTGTTATTTTTTTTTTTATCATTTGTGGTAGTATTATTTTACAATCGGTAAGGAATAATCCACTTTTGTTTAAATTCCATTGAATGGCTTTTTCCATTGCGTATAATTTTTAAGGAGTGGGGAATAGCTGGTTTGGATTTTGCAGTATGGGGATTAAGGCATGTTGAACTGTGTATAATAGCAAGAAGCATGCAAAGTGGACATTCTTTACCAAGTAATGAAAAAAAATTGCAAGATCTGTTTTATTCAACTCGTTTCTGGTTATTAGTGGGTTTTTTTTTTTTTATATATACGAGACAAACAGGGGTAAAAAAAAATTGAAAAATGAAAAGGTATGGTGAATGCCAAGTTCCCGAATTTAGTACTAGTATAGTCATCGGAATCATCCTATGTTTGTGCTTCTATTAAATGCTAATATACAACTGCCTAAGATTGGCTATCAAGAACAACTGGTGAATTAAAAAGCTGTCTCTTAAGTTTCATGCAGATAAATATATGGTTATTTTATTTTAGAAATTAGTGTTTTAAACACCGTAGTAATTTGTTTGGGCTTGTAATTCCACCGTGTACCTTTTAATGGTATAATTTGCCAGTGCACCCAATACTATCAATGCCGATTTTTTTATTTTTTGGTCGCTGCACGGTTTACCTTTCAGTATTTGATGCTTCAATCTGATTTTTATAATTCCAGGTTATTTTTTGCGGTGTTAAGTTAGCTTACTGAATAAGGAATTTATTTGTTCGTATAAAGACGTCACAGTATGCATTTTTTCTAACCTTGTATGCATGTATGAAATAGCACTTCATTTCGTTATATTTTTTTGTACTAAATTTGGTGTGCTGTAGTATACACAGTATTTATTTTTTGTTATCATTTGTTCACATAACAAATCTTATTTCCGTAAAACTCTAGGACCAATAGTTGTTATTCTTTTAAAAAATTGTTGCATCATTTATTTATTTAGTATCGAACATTGCAAAAAAATTACACCGTGTTACAGCATTATCTGTTAATTACATATTTCTTTTGCAGTCTGCTTCATGTTGACTTGGGACCAGTGGTTGTTATTCTTAAAAACACAAAATAGTACAAAATTTATTCAGGATCTAATTTGGTTTACATTGAAAAAAAAAAACAAGTATAAAAACCAACTTTCTATTGTGAAAAGTTTGAAATAAAGACAAAAAGTAGTAGAAATTTTGTATTACTGTGTTTTGTGTGTACTGTGTGTGTGTGTGATTTTACATTACACTGCTCCCTGTGAATTTCTATACAGGATCGGTGGCCACGCAGTCTTCAAGGTGACCTGAAGCGTTTAGAGGTCATTAAAAAGGTGATTTAAGGCTTATATATATCTCAGGATTATAAACTAGGAAACAGGATTTGGGCCTACTGCAGGCGGATCTGATTGAAATTTATGTTGATGTTGTTTATACCTTGGCTGTATTCGTTGATGTTACTTAATAGTAGTTTGTGGCACTATCTCGATACACGTATAAGGTTGAAGTCAGGTTTCCAAGTTTTAAAGGGGGTTCGCCACAAGATGGCAAGCTGCAGCATCCACAGCCATTTGCCGCTGCCTACTGTGTGCGCGGTTTATCTTGAGTCCTGCAGGTATTTTATGAGCGGCTACGTTTTCCTGGAGGGGGTGGCATTCATCGACGGCCGCCATTGTTTTTTTTAACCATCTCGGATATCAACAAGGCACTCTGCTACCAAAAACATACAATTGATTATCTGTGTCGTTCTGGGGCGAACTCAAAATACGCCGTGGACACTATAGTTCTGTCTAGCCCTTACTTTCAACAAGCGAAGGAACACAAGTAAATTTTGTTTTTACACAACAAACAAGCCACGTGCCTCCTTAATTATTGAGTGTAAAGTTGGCACCAGGAAGCAATTTTTAAAGGGACACCGGGCCTGCCTTATCACAGCCACGTGGAGATCGCCATCCGCCTTTACCAGAGCCAAGGTCGGCTGAGGTGGTAGCTGCGGTCCTCGCAGCGAGAAGCGTAACTGCTGTCTCTGTTGGCTTTGGGAATAGTACACTTAAACAGTATCAAGTTAAAGTTGTGTCGTCACAAACCGGAATGATTCTCGTATTTTAACATCACAATTTATAATTTTCTAGGCTAGCGTCATATAATTTTGCTTCGGCGATCTATTGGAATAATTAATTTTAATTTTTACCGCATTAGTCTTTTAGATTTTTGATCTCATGGTAATTATTAGAAAATTAGTACATGCACACACAAAGATGAAACGTCATGATTATTGTATTGTATTGTAGGATTTTTACCGAGGAATTGATTAAGGTAAGTAAATAGACCTTTGGGGGCGCACTTGATGTGGTGTATCGAGAAAAATACCATTGGGAGATATACCCCTTTAAAGTTAAGCCTAATGACCTCACGGGCGCTTTTTTCTATATATCGACTGTTTTGAAACGCAGATTTTGAACTACTAGATGGGCACCATCTGTTGACGGCGATATTGTTAACCTTGACCGCTTGTTCCCTGGTGCAAGTGGAGGCACCAACTTTACACTCAATAATTAAGGAGGCACGTGGCTAGTTTATCGTGTAAAAAGAAATTTCTTTGCGCATTCTTTCACTTGTTGAATTCAAGTGCTACATAGAACTACAAATAATGGTAGACGGCGCTAGATGCTGCGTTCTGTCAATCGTTGAAGAGGCACCTTTAAGAATGCAACTTTACTACCAATAATGAAATCAGTTTCGTATATGTGAATGTCAAAATCTGTATAAAATTGGCCTATACAGTTGCCGCATTTTGACACGGAATCTACTTTTCAAGTGAGGGTAGATACTCACTACCTTTAATTTACTACCTTTAATTTACTACCTTTAAATTATACTACCTTTAATAATCACTTACTACCAAAAATACTACCTTTAATTTATCACTTTAAATCCTCAACAAAGAAAAGGAGCTTAGCCAGGCTTCCATCACTTTCGTTTTGGGCTCGAGTTTTTTTCTGTCTTGCTTAAAGTTTAGTTGACATTGGGGCAAATTTGCGGGATGGATCCCGAGAGAGTATTGGAAGCCCGAAGATCGTTGAAGCTATGCAGATCTACCTTTAAGAGTTGGATCGAGTCAACGGATCAACCGTGTCACCCGGTCATTCAGGCCAAGTTTTAGGCCGGGTCACCGGGTGACCAGGTCTGAGCATCTCACCCGGAATTTCGGATTACATCTGGCGACCTAGCATGACCTGGTTAGTTTAATTGATTCGGAGACCCACCGACCCCCCTCCCCACCCAAACTAAGCCAAACACTAAAATTAATTGAATTTGTTTTCCTGCGATAGCACCGAAAGTGATTACCACTGTTTCAATGGAAAATATTTTTCGGTTCTTTGGTATATCCACCCAATAATAATAGCAACAATAGTAAACAAAGTTAGCCGGCCTTACAAAAATTTACTGCTAAATTAGTTTCTTTAAGCGTAAAGATGATAATATTATTATTTTATTATATTTGAAAGCTTTGTAATGAAGAACATAAAGCACGTTACACAGTTAATTGTGACAGCTGGTGAAAACGGCCTTAAGCAATCCAGCACAGCAGAAAGGCTCGACCAGTTACACAACTAATTCTATCTGACGAGAGAACATCGGGTTAGATCCCATTCCACAAGCAAATTCAGCATTTTACTCTTACAATATTATTTGTTCGTTTACAGTGGCTCATCATTTATTAGGGGTAGGAGCAGGCACTAGACTTGTATTTGATCGATTCAAGTGAACGAGTTGAGCATTTGTTGCAGTTTACAAATTCACTAAATGAGCGTTTCAAAGGCACGAGAATTGCTGAAGATGAGTTGTTTACAGGAATGAGAGCGAGGGTGGGGGGGGGTAGGACCTTATTTTCAGTCGTTTCCCTTCCTGCCCAAGATAACTGGGTCAACCCAGTTCCAGCCAGGTCAATCGAGATCCGATTCAGTCATCAGGCTAACCCAGGTCTTTCCGGGTCAAGCCATGTTGGCTTGGTTACTGGGTCCAGCTGGGTCTGACCAGGTCATCAGATCACTGGGATTGGCGAGGTCATTGGGTCACTGGTGCAGTCCAGATCACCGGGTCCCGAGTCAACCTATTTTCGCGTCACCGGGTCAAAAAAATGGGAACCGGTCCAAGTCTGCTACGTTTCACTCAGAAGAAATCCATCGGAATCGGAATTAGCGAGAAACAGTCGACGGACTATTTGCACGGAACCGATCAGGTCGTATTTTCTGTTAGATTTTAATGTGAACGATAAAATAAAAATTAATGTCGACCTTTTCAGATCCGTAGGGATCGCTAGAGGTTATGCCTATCTCCCAACCTTAAACCGAAGGAGCGTCCGCGGCCGACGCCGACTATTTGAAATTCCGTTCTCTGCCTTATGAGAGAACCACTGCGTAGCGTCTCAAAATGGCGGCCTTGTCAGCCTTTGACGTCATCAGAAAAGTAGGCGAACTTGGAAGCAGGAGCGTCAATTGTGGGGATGATCGATGCCAGCAGGGGGTGGTAACTCTTACAATCACAGTGTGACGTCACAGAAGGGTTACTAGCGTGAATAGCGCTCACCGCTTGACGAAGGACTGTAGACACACGGACAGCATGACGCTGGTAATCATAGCTTATGCCGTTCCACTGTGGAGTTCAAAGGTGACAGCAAATAAATGTTGCACCGTTGCAAATTGCCAAAACTATTCGTGGTAATTTTACAAACCGCATATAGCAAATGTTAGCTAACAAAATTTACCTTCGCGCAGTTCGCTCTCCCTTGCCCTCCTTAGAGTTGTTCACCGGTCATTTTTAAAGTGTGTGATCGCAGCGTACAATGTGTTATAGGGGCACACAAAACACTTTTCTACACACACAAAACTTTTATGATACCGGAACAAGATGGCCACTGGCACGGGCGCAGTTCTCCATATCGCAAAAGGTAGTTGGTTGAAGGCTATAGGTTTACTGTATCTTATCCAGTGTTGGAATGCCAAAGTCCCGGTTTCATGAAAATTTTGTGTGTGTGTAGAAAAAAGTTGTGTCCCCCAACGAGCTACCATAGTAACAATACGCGTTTCTTCCCGTTTACCCTCAAAATTTGTGACCTCGTGTTTATAACGCGTGATGAGTTTTGTCTTCCATAGGAATATTCTTCATCCGTGACGACACTTATTGTCTTAGACAGTAGTAGTAGTAGTAGTAGCAGCAGTAGACGGTTGTATTGAAACAGGAGTGAAACTCCTGAAAGCATAATAAAGACGGAAAAAAAAAATAAAAAAAATAAAAGTAGCGTTTGCAGTTAGGGGTTGAATGAGCAGGATTTCAACTCACTTGTGTCTCCGGCTAATTGTAGCAATTTGTTGACGGCAATGTCGACAAGTAGACAGTGCGATCTTATTTCTTCGAGGTCCAACTTGGCAGCTTGATACGATAGAAAGGCACATTTATTTCCTAAATACTCACTTCCAGAAAGGAGTTGAATTGTTTTAAGTGATCGGCAACAATGTCGCCATGCACGGTACCGAAATGAATTGTTTCAAAGGATTAACTTAAAATTAGCCTTCAATCAAACATACCAAAATTAATAAATGTTGTTGTCTGGTTTTATATACTTTTGAACATACGCATGCGACTTTTCTGTCGTGAATTGTAGAAAAGAATTAACTTACAACAGGGGCTTACTCCTTTACTGAATGCTGGCTTTCCCAGTTAACAAAAAAAAAAAAAAAAATCACACTTCAAACAACATGGCGAAGAAACGTACGTACTGTCCAATGTCCATGCATTTCACTATCCTTCCTTAGTAGTCTTATTTTAATTTTTATAGTTGTATTGTCACAGCCAACCTGGTAAACTGCCTTCGTCTACAAATTCAGGGTTTACGCGAAGAAAACGATACGTTGCGTCAAGAAATAGTGGAATTGCAGGAGACCAATGCTGCCAGTTGTAAGCAACGCCATTAGTTAACCATTAGTCACGTCTTTCGCATTTCACATTCTTAGCCTTCACATTTCCGTCTTTATTATGTAGTAACTGTTTTTTTCATGCTTCCTCAGACCCCATAATTGAAACGTCGTCTAACTGAAACGACATCAGAGAATGCAATTCTCAAAAAGAAAATAAAAGAACTAGAAAAAAATTATAGTGGAAAATGATCTCATCCTGACACGAAGCTACAAGTCAAGTAGAAAGCGATCAACCACAGCAATCCGAAGCAATTAACGACGAAGCCATGGCAACAGTGTCACCCAATGCACAATGGACAACACCAAATCCTGAATTATAATTATAATTTTAATATGAAACATTTGATACATCTACATATATAATACGGAGCAGGCGGCCAAGTCACCGACCACGCCATTCCGTATTACGATCAAGTACCCGACCCTGTAGTGCCATCTGTTAACGGGATTCGCCTTCAAATTCGGGTTGGGAAACTTTCCAACGTCTTCGAACAGATGGCGCCACTTACAAAACCTGCCATGTCGCCGTCTATTGACGGCTTCGGACTACAAGTTCGTGTTATAACACTTTTTCCAAAGTTGTCGAAGAGATGGCGCCACTTACCAGACCTGCCGTACCGTTTTGGGGTTAGTTTTTTAGTATTGTTGTGGTACCAAGGCGGCCAACAAAGTTTTAGTCGCGTGGACTGTGCCATTGTCGGCGTTTGAGCTAAAAAAAACAAAAAAAAAACAACCCGTGTCTACTAAACCAGACAACTTTAAACCAAACGACGAGTGGTTCTTAATTTCTTCGAGGTCCAACTTGCCAGCTTGATACGACGGAAAGGCGCATTTATTTCCTAAATGTTCACTTCCAGAAAGGAGTGGAATTGTTTTTAAGTGGGCGGCAACAATCGTTGCTTGCAACAATGTCTCCATGCACGGTACCAAGGTGAATTGTTTCAAAGGATTTACTTAAACATACGGTTACTTGCTTACTGAATGCTGGATTTCTCAGGGCTTTTTTTTAGCCTTCAGTCAAACATACGCATGCGACGTTTCCGGGGCTGCACCAAAGGGGAAATGTCACGTGACGTCATGTAAAAAGGGCAGTTATTTTTCAAACGGTACGGATTGCTCAAGCAAAAGCGAGAAACTAGGAGTGGGGAGGAGGGCCTGAACGGCAAACGCCCGTGTGTGGGGCAGTGCGTCTGTTAGCTCTGCTCTTAGCATTCTAATGCTACAAAATAAAGAGATTGGAAGGGTGGAGGCCATTACGTCTTTTACCATTAAGCATATGAATACCCATTTTCGGGGGGTACGGGAGAGGGTGCCAGGGCAAGTGTGTGTGACGGGCAATGCGCGCTACCGAGGTGAATTGTTTCAAAGGATTAACTTAAACACAGGGTTACTTGCTTACTGAATGCTGGATTTTTCAGGCATGCGACTTTTCCGGGGCTGCACGAAAGGGAAAATGTCACGGGGCGCCGTCTTCGGGGGGTGGGGAGAGGGTGCCAGGGCAAGTGTGTGTGGCGGGCAATGCGCGCTACCGAAGTGAATTGTTTCAAAGGATTAACTTAAACATGGAATAACTTGCTTACTGAATGCTGGATTTCTCAGTGATAGAATTTTTTTAGCCTTCAGTCAAACACACGCATGTGACCTTTTCGGGGCTGCACCAAAGGGAGATTGTTATGGGGCGACGTTTTCGGGGAGGGGGAGACGGCCAATTGTGAGTGTGTGTGTGTGGGGGGGGGGGGACTCGTATGCGTATTCGGGAGGGTGCAGGAGTGCGGGGATGGGGGGGTTGAAGTAACTGTGGGGGGAGGGCATATGTGATATGTTTTGATAAATTAAAAAAACCAAAGACCAAACACCTGAGGTGCCGGAGGGAGGCGGAGAGATATTCAGAACCCACACTATGGGAGTACAGGAAGGGGGGGGGGGTGCAATGGGGTGCTCCGGGGAGGGGGGCAGTGACGTGCGGGTGAAGGGGGGAGGTGCGCAGCACGCGCACGGGCACATAATAACTTGGATTGAGGATATTTGATGACAATCAGGCCGATTGCTGCCACGGGGGGGGGGGGGGGGGGGAGCATTATCGAGTCATCCCATAGCCAACCACATTGCGAATTAGGCCCGCGTACGGTCCAGCAGAGTGGAGCACGTTGTGAGTGGAGCATTGCAGGGAAGATTGCGGTGCAGGGGAGACGCCTGCCTCCGGACAATTTGGTGAGTTGAAGGGATATACCTCCCAGCGTCATTTTTCTCAATCCACCACATCAAGTATGATCCCAAAGGTCTATTTCCTTACCGTTAGTCAATGCCTTGGTGAAAATTCGTTTTAAAATGTGGTGTCTAGGAGATTTTCTGTTGAATAATTGCTAACTTTATTTACTGCACCCTACACGTATATGATGCTTTGCGCGCTTACAATAATCACGGCGTTTCATCGCTGTGTGTGCATATACTCATTTTCTAATATTTACCATGTGATCAAAAATCTGAAAGACTAATGCGGTAAAAATTAAAATTAATTATTCCAATAGATCGCCGAAGCAAAATTATAAGACACTAGCCTCGAAAATTATAAATTTTGATGTTAAAATACGAGATTCATTACGGTTTGTGCGACACAATTTTTAACTTGATGCTTTTTCGTGTACTATTCCCAAAGCCAATCCAGACAGCAGCTACGTTTCTCTTTGCGGGGAACGCAGCTACTACCCCAGCCGACTTTGGTTCTGGTAATGCGCGGATGGCGATCTGCGTGTAGCTGTTACAAGGCAGGCCGGGTGTACCTTTAAAATATTTCAATAATATGCCATAAAATAAATGTGATGTGAACGCCAAAACGTGATGAAAGATTGTGACGTCACACTTTGGAAACACCCCCACCCCGGTGTCACAATTGTCACATTAAACTAACCAGCTATATATATACCCTTCCAAAATAGGACGTTCTCATTATGCATGAACCATCTTTGATCACGTAAATTCTTTTGCGTTGCTTGCCAGCCGATTCGTTCGCTCTTTAATTTGAGTTGCTTATCAAACAAATTACAACTTTCGCGTGAGATTAGCAACATTTGTTGCATGAGGAGATTCCAATGTTGTTGTCCTGCTTGAGGGGAAAGAACGATCGTTAGTGGTTTGACGTGTAACTTGTCCTAAGCTTAAAGGTACGTTCCTCCTGGTTGGCTTACCTGCATGGTTCACTTTTGCAACATCGGGCTACTTCAGACAAAAAACGGGGGAAAAAACCCAAAGAAAAAAAATCCAGAGTAAATAAAATCCAGAGAAAAAAATCCACGGAAAGAAAATCCAACATAATTTTTTTTTTTTTAGCTTAGTATTATTTTTTTAATGCAAAAAAACAGAGAAATGGTACCAGTGAAAAAGCGAAAAGAAAGGACCGACGGAGTCGCTGACTGCTAGCCTGAAAGTGGGACAACTATGAATATTTGCAGGTAAAAAGTAGCAGGCGAATGGTGCGGCGAAAATGCTGTGAGGAACGACTTTCGTAGAGCTACGGCTAAGCACGGAAGTTTGTGAGGGACGTGGTAAAATACTAGAGTGAAATAATAGATACGTACAATCGGTTGGTTTAAGTGCATTTTTTTTCAGTGGTTAGTCGTATTTTCACAATGGTCTTTCACGGCTAAAAGCTAAAAAAAAAAATCAGAAATTTTGACACATCGTCGGTTTTCATTGCTTGCCGATTCGTAACGAAGCGGTCAGTAATGTGAGTCCAGAAGTTACTGAGACAATAGTTCTTCAAAGGTAATTCTTTACGTTATTGTCACGGATTGTTCGCCCGCACGCATATAACCAAACGATGTCACAGATACTGGTATCCACATAACGTTTTGCTCCATGGCAACCATAACACTTTTGCTATCGCAGTGAACTAGGAACTAACTTCTAGATGCGAGATGTATATTGCGAGTATGTTAAATTGTTGGTACGCTAGCTGAAAAAGTTGGAAACTGATTTAAGGAGGCCTTTTATTTTCAGGACTTGAAAAGTAAGGAAATCCGACAGATTGTCATTATCAGGCTGAAACACCTGGAATATCCATTGTCATTTTCACATTATGATTTTCAAGGAATCAAATCGTGGATCGGACAGAAGTGTTGGGGAAGAAGAGAGTCTAAGACTAAAGAAAACACAAGACAGCTTTGAACGAGTTTTGTAGCACTAACAACGAAGTACGAAAAAACCTTACATTAACAAAACGCGGAATAAAATAATTATAAATAAAAAAATTGCATTGGATTTTTATTCTGTGGATTTTTTTCAAGGATTTTTTTCCACGGATTTTTTTTCCCGTGGATTTTTTCGTTGGATTATTATTTTTTACCTACATTCACTTCAGTCAGTGGCGCATCCAGGCATTTTTTGAGAGGGGGCAAACAAATATGAAAATGGATCCGAAAGCTTTATTTGTTCAACTTCGATGTGAATAATTTTTCGCATGGAGGGAGGGGGGGGGGGAGGAGAAAGGTGGATGAGAGATGAAACACTAGGCTCGAGAACAAATTTGGGTTGTTGAGACGATTTTAATAAAACCAACGTCACCCCAGATGTGACTGTGTCAGTAGAAAAAGAAAAATCGAGGTGCTTGCAGTTGCTCAGTTTAACTGTTAGTCTCGGGGGGCAAATGCCCCCCTTTACCCCCCCCCCCCCGGGTGCACCACTGACTTCAGATTCGTGTGAATGTTGCAAAGGCATTCATTTTCCTGTCTCCCCCCTCGTGAAAAACGGTTTTGCTACATTCGCTATAACCTATGGAAATGTTGCAAAGGCTATGTCGTGCAGGATGCTCGAATATAGTGAGAAGATTTGTCCATTTAATGTCGACGGTTGCTTTCTCGGAAGTGTTTACTAATACTACACAATTCCTTTGGAGGCTGAACTGGCAGCACACGGTGGTGTGCACTGTTATGCGACACAGAGTATGCTTAGTGCCAGTATGCATTCTGAAGATTTTGTTGTTGTTTTTGTTTTTTACCTCCGGCTTGTGGCTTTTTGCAGCTTTTCGTGGCTTTGAGTCTTCTGCGCAGCCGTACCGGCTGAAAAGACTATTGAGAACGACTTTGTCAGTCCATCCGTCCGTCGCTTTTTTCAACTTCGCAACGGTACCAGATATTGACGACCATTGTTTACAACGTTAGGTTCAGTGTGAGAAGTTAGTTAAATAACGTGGAAAATTAAAACATCGTTATTCCTTATAGTTAATAGACTTCTTCGACGACTTCTAAATTAAATAACAACATTTGATCGTCGAATTGAAATTCTAAGACAACACGCAATAAAAACAAATAAATTTTAGCTTCGTTTACGACAGTCTCGTCGCATTGTTGCAAGAATGAATAGGCTGACCGTCGAACCAAATTCTCCATTAGGCCTATCTGCTACTTACGAAATTAAAACTGCGTTAAAAAAATTAGGCTTAAAAAATAAAAATTAGGCCTAAAATCACGTCACCACGGCAACGTCAAGTGGCTACGAGTCGCTGTTGACTTCATCAACAACGTCTCTCTTTTCATTTCTCTGCGACCACTGATCTATATAGGCTACGTTGCGCATTACGTTGTATCACTGTAACTGTGTGTACGAAGGCGCACCGTGTTGCAAAAATGAATAGGCTTACTATACAATCCATATCTCCGTTAGCTGCTACTTACGAAATTGAAACTGCTGGCTAAAATTAGGCCTAAAAGCTGACAATTACGCCTAAAATGTAAAATAGGCCTAAACGCTAACAAATTTTAACCGGCAAGTGTGATGGTTTCTGCATTTAGATTAGTATAATAGAGATAGATGTTGTAGTGCGTGATAGAGGTGTGCGCCTTAACATTGGAAGTGGAGGAACTGTACTGAAGACCTGTAGCCGCTTGTTTCATTTCATTTGAATCCGTGTTTGCTCTCCTGCCTTCAGTAGAACCATGGATAAGGCCCTGCCAGTAGGCCCCTTGTATGTGAGGTCCCGACGTGTGCAACTGGACATATTAAATACTGATGTTCATCCCCCTCCCCCCCTCGAGTCCACGTCTTCAAAATCAAAGTGACTTTTACAGTATTCTTTAATATACCGAGTTATTGTGTACTTCCGCTACTTTTCCCATCAACCCCTCCCCCCCTTCCCCGGTGTACTTAGGCCCTGAAACCCGTTCAACGCACAGTGCCTCTCCTTACATTAATCCAACCGTACTCTGGGCTGCTGCCGTTGCAGTTTATTTGCGTGCACCTGGCGGGCAAGCTGTTCCATCTTGCTTTCCGCATCGCATCTGATGAGCGGGTAACTGAATAAAGAAAAGTTTTGCATTTTGCGTAAGTTAACCTATATTGGCTCTCCCCTTGCCACCCCTCCGCCCAATCCACACCGTGGTCCCAAACCCAACACACCGCGCATGCTCACTATTTTTACCTCCCCCGACCGAAAGCATCCTAGAACGGGCAAATGTCTTTATTCCTGCGTGATGACGTAACGCGTACGTCTATCGTAGTGGGGGTTGTTGGCAACAAGACATGGCGCGCCGGTGTGTTGGTGTTTCGGAGTCGTCGGGCGCCAAACGGATTAGAGTCGTCCAGACCCTTCGATCAAAAATTCCCCTTCTCCTCTTAATCATCTCGCAGCAACTCAAAAGCCTTTTCCAAATAAAATCCCCATTAAACAGACCTTCATTTATCTATTGCCTGCATTCACCATCGTTCAGTCGTTGCGGCGCCACCTACCGGATATTCGATGCGCTGCCTGCCTGCCTCTCGACCTGCACCAACCATGTATGAAAATTAGGAAAGAAAAAAAGTTTGCAAAGGTGTTGCGTGGATGGTTGGGAGATTTTTGTTGGGGACTTGGACGAACTACTTTGTTGCTTATGGGTGGATTTTTCTTTTTAGAATAATAGCGTGAGCTATGTAAGCTACCGCCTTTGGCTTTGCCCTTTCATATCTGGATAAGAAAGAGTCTTTTTCCAGCAATTTTCCAGCAATGACCATTAAAAACTCTTTCAATTTTACTCACAGGCTCACACGATATTTTGAGCAAATTACAATACAAACTTGCTAACAACGTTTAAACCGAAGGCCTATGAATTAAATTTGACGTTTCACGTGTAGAGCAGTGAAATTTGCCGCCATATTGGCACCAGTATGGGTTTTGGAGGGCATAACTACAAGGTGCACTACATAAAAATGGAGGGAAAAACAACGGAAGAGCGGATTTCTTAGGCTTAAAATAACATTGTTTTCTCCAACAACAAAAATCGCGCGCTTTAGGTCTAAGAAATCACTCTTCACAGCATCGGCTTCAGTATGACGCCATTCTATTTCTCTCTGCAGTGCCCCTTGCAGCTAACCCATTAAGGCTCCAGCATAGAGTTATATACAATAATACTACGTCGTGTCACTGATCTATAATTGTATTAACACTGTGATGGATTATGCAAAGATGCCGCTAAACTTAAGCAGCAGTATGTAAGGCTGCCGTAAAAAATTTCAAATTCATGCAACAAGAAAAATCCATGTAACGCATTAACACAAGGCATTTTTCGTTGTGTAGTCTACAATCGTCCATCGAAAGCAATCATGATAAAACTGTATGATACTTTATTTCATTTTCATACTATATTCGTAACCAATTGTATTGTATTGCAACGTTCGTTATAATAAAAGGAGAGACAACAAATCAAAATTGTATGGGTTTATATGACGGTCACAAATGACTGCAATATTTAAAAGAACTGTATTAAATTAAATGAACTCACCATAATTAGTGTGAGTTGGGTTACCAGGTTGTTCTGTCATTATCACCCAATTTCACGATCTCAGTCCTCCTTTTAAAATAGAACATGACGGGATTGCAATAATGGTTTGGGACTGAGACGCAAAAAGAGGAGTGATATCGGATATTACGCCTGGATATCACGCCTGCTTATGAATTAAAGAACATCTTGCTTGTTAAAAAGGACGTTACAGCCTCGATTAAAATTAAGAACAAATGCTGTTTTCCTCGTCAGTCTGAACAGTGCAAACTTTTGTTGGTGGGTAGCTCTCACCCTACCCAACTTCCGTTGTCCGCTCCTACGCCCTTCCTCTTCCACCCCCCGCCACTCTGCAAAAATCTTGACAAAGCCTAATGCTAGCCATTCTGATACAAACGTCTGTCATGGTTTACATTATTTTTTATTTATGTATTAAATGTGGAGCTTTTCAACTTGAATTAAACCTAAGCCAAAATTATTACACATTGAGTGTACGTTTATTTGTCACTAATCGAGCTCATCTGGGTCTCCGTCCTAAAATTTCACGTTTATTGTCTTGCCACGTAACTGTTCCAGATTCCGAAAGCACCCATCATCGCCCATCATCATCAGTTAGCCAAGAAAGATTCTCTGCTTTTATGTCTGTATTGTTACTCAATTCCGAAGTACCCCATCACCATTCATACCGCGGAAACTCGACGCCGAATAGCCCCTTCAAACAACTTCTCCTAAAAAAATTTTAATAAAAGTTGTCTGAAGGGGCTGAGTTACCGCGGTATGAACGGTGATGGGGCACTTCGGAATCGAGTTACAATCAATAAACACGAGCACAGAACCTTTCACTATATTTGATATTTATTAGAGCTTGCTACTCTACTTAACTACCATTGAACACCCCCAACCCCCAATGTGGCGATGTGATGCGTACCGACTGAAAAGATGTGTGTGCATGACGTCATGTAATACTTGCCCTTGAGATTACCACGGTGTTTAGTTAGAAGGATAATTGTTAGAGCCAATTGTTAGTCGAGGCAACAATGTGCCAATTTCAACTTCTTTTCAGGGCAACAACGTCCTAGTTTCAACTTCATGACAAAGAATTGACACACTCGCACGTTTTCATTGTTCTCCTTCCGGGGATCGTTCCGGTTTCTTCATTTCTGCTATGAGACTTTGGTTTATAATGTAAGAAGATCAGCCCACCTTTCCGAGGAGTGAGATATAACAATGTCTAGGCCTGCAGGGCCGAGCCATTGTTGTATCTCTCCGAGGAAAGTAGCTGATAACATATTTATCACCCAATTTCACAATCTCAGTCCGATAGCAATGATATAGCACGCACACAACAAAGAACGAATCGTGCTGACTTTCTTTTGCTGAGAAAGGTCGACAATGCGACAACGATGTCATTGTTGGCAGCTTTGTTAACGGTTGTTCAGCATGGCACACCGACCTTTGTTCGGTGTGCCATTCAGGAATGGCACACCGTACCCTGAATTCCTGATTCCTGAATGACACCGACCATTGTTCGGTGTCATTCAGGAATCTGTGTTAGATCTGTTTTTGATTTCCAACGGCCTAGCTCCACTTTTTCTTTCGAAGTTTCACTATGGACATACGAGGGAGTGATCACTTTCCCATGGCTCTCTCGTGGGGTAAGGGGAAGAAGCTGTTCAATGAGAAGGTTTTAGACAAGCCAGCATTTATGGCCCATCCGGTAATTGGCTCCGGCGACTTTGCTCCATGGCTGGAAAGTTGGGCCAAGGGGAGGGGGAGGAGAAAGCATTCTAGTCGCTGTACGGTGAGGAACGGCAGGTAAAATGCTATCTGGTGGACCTGCGCCTGCGTTTTGGCAGTTAGGGACAGTCGCCGGGCATGGCAGAGATTTCAGCGTATCCGGAGTGACTTAAGGTGGTATGAGTTTGTTGGCATAGCCCAAGAGACTAGGTTCCTCCTTCGCAGGGAGAAGGCACAGTTTGGGGCCAGACTCTGTGCTCAGTTTCTCAGGGTCTGCCAATTTCTAGAGTCTGGGCCTTGGTAGGTCCACAGGATGCCCGCCCGACACTTACCTGAATCTTTGACCAGTCAGGCAAAGTGTTGCACGGCCTGCCTATGACGGAGGCCTTCAACACTAATTTTGCAAGGGTCTTTGACTCCCCAAGGGTTCCCCCCACCTAGTTGCAGGGGTGGCCAACGGGACCAAGACGTGGTGGACTCTCTGTTTACCAAGCAGGTGCTTTCTGCAGCATTGGCGTCTTGTCGTTTGGACAGCGTGGCGGACATTGATGGGGTCACGTACAGTGACTTGCAGAATCCTAGTGGAGCTTGTGGAAGCGCATTGCTGGATTTCTACCAAAGCAAGTTTGACGGGGCTCCGGTAAGGCAGTCGTGGATGTTTTCCATGTTGTTCTGGGGAGGGGTAATGTGCGATCGACTGTCACGAGTTACAGGCCGATCGCCCTTCTTTCCTGCCCTCGTAACGGGTATGAAAGAATGCTCGTAAACAGGCTTGTGTGGCAGATGGAGGGCTCCGGTCGGTTGTTTGCAGCTCAATATGGATTTCAAAAGCACCGAGGAGCGCAGGACGCAATGTTAATTCCTGGAATCTGGGATCCAGTAGGCTTTGTAGTGGCGGTTTCTTGGATATCAGGGCGGCCTGCAACATGGTAGACGTGTTGTGGGTTTACCATGAGCTCCTCTGCCTTAGTATCAGCAGCAAGTTAAGGTCAACTATCATGGCTCTTCTTGGTCGGAGAAAGTTTGCCACTAGAGTCGGTACGACCTTGTCGGGGATGACTATTGACCGAGGGCTTCCGCAGGGCAGCTGCCTTAGCCCTGTGTTGTTTGCGATCGCTATAAATTCTGTTCTTCAGGAGTTGAGCCAGGCTGTCAATGTGGTTGCGTACGCTAACGATGTGGTGGTCTGGCTCACGGGAAAGAGACTTGCAGGTAATCCTAGGAACACTTGGAATTGCGATTGGATATGGCTCCAGAGTCCTAGCTTCTGGAGGTCTACAGCTGTCCGCCGCTAAGACCGAGCTTATGGTCTTTTGAGGCGGTCGCGTGTGTGAGGCGTCGCTCAGAGTTGATGGCACCCTGGTTTGCTCTTCGTCCAGGATACGGTTTCCGGGTTTTTGGTTAGACCCGCATCTGACTTGGGTGCGCAATGCATCCGCAGTTTGGGAGAATGTGACTACCCGGTTAAACGTCCTAAAGGGTCTGGCTGGCAATAAGTTGGTGGCCAAGCGTAGCACCATTGTTAGTTTCTATATGGTGTATATATGTGTGTGTGTTGATTTTCATGCACCGCTGATGACTCGCGGCAGGCCATGAGTGGACTGCAAGTGGCGCTAAATGCTGGTTTGCGGGTTGTTACGGGGTGTTTACTCTCAACACTTGTATATGCGCTGCATGTCGAAGCTGGCGTGACTCCAGTCGTGTTTAGAGTGCAGGAGTTGCACGCTAGACTTTGTCAGTGGGTGGTCGCTAGGGGTCGCTCTGTTCCCCTAGCTTGTATTATTCTCGACTATATGCGGCTGCCCCAAAGAACACGAGATCTTCTGGGGGCCCCAGGTTTGGTGGCCTCCCTTCTTTGCCATGGTGATTTCGCAGCCCTGCCGCTACCTTCATTTGTACATCCACCGGCCCTTGGGTGTGGAGTGGGTTTTGGGATGGGGCTTTGCTTGGCTCCACGGCCACGGTGTTCTATTCTGCAGACTGCGCCTTGGTGTTCTATGATGCCTCCTTCCGACGGGGGAGTGAGGAAGGGGTCGGGGTCTGCATCCCCAGCCTGCATATTGAGAACTGCTACACGGTGGCAGCTCTCCCATCGGCCTTTGTTGGCGAGCGTGTCACCATTTCGGTTGCCCTAGATCTTGGGGCTGACCTTCTCTTCCCAAGATTCTGTGTGGTGACTGACTCCCTGGCGGGTCTTGGGTTTCTTAGGAGTTGTTTCCGGTCGGGGCTGGGTTCCCATACAATCTCCCTTGAGTTTGGATGGAAGCTGTAAGTGTATACACTTGGCATACGGGAAGCCTCTGCAAGTATCGATTGGGTTAAGGGGCACTCAGGCGAGTTCGGGAATGAGTTGGCGGACAGCTTGCCCCGCAGGGGTTCGGCGTGAGGCTGCACTGTGGTTCGGTTTGCTCTGGAGCCTCGCGATCTGCATCCGGCTGTGAAAGAGACCATAGGGGAGAATGGGAGAAAGCCTCGGTCGGAGACACCACGGGCCAGGAATTGTTTGGGTTGCATCCATCCAATGCCCCCCCCCCCCTCGAAGGTTTTGGACAGATTCTACCGCAGAGATGTGGGCTTGCTCTCTCGACTTCGCACGGGCCACGTTCAACTGCGTGCCCACCAAGCTCGTCTTGGTTGGGCGCAATAGCATGGGTGTGTTTGTGAGGGAGGTGATGAGACGGTTCAGCACTTTTTGCTGGAGGGCTGCCCACCACCGCTTCGGGGGTAATGTCTTAGTTGGAGTTTTGGGGTTCTGCCCCATGTGGAGCCTGGAAGGTTGCCTTAAGGCAGGGTGCTGGGGTTCTGCAAGGCCACTGGCGGGTTTGTTCAGTGACGTCACAATGGCGCATTGCCAGGGACGTTCGGTAGTTATGCGAGTGTAGGTCGAGTGTCTTTGGAGGCATCTTGTGCTTTGTTGTGGTCTGTACGGGGTAGAATACGTTAAATGCTAAGTTGGTTAGAGTGAGCGTGTTGTAGCGTCCAGGCTTGTAAGCTCAATAAAGATAATGTAATGTAATGTGAAAGGTTCTGTGCTCGTGTTTATTGATTGTAATTTGATTCCGAAGTGTCCCATCACCGTTCATTCCACGGAAACTCAACGACGAACAGTCCCTTCAGACAACTTCTCTATAAAAAATTACAGTGATAGGGCACTTCATAATCAAGTAACAATACAGAAATGAAAGCAGAGAACCTTTGTTAGCTAACTGAGTATTCGTAGTTGGGCGATGATGGGTGCTTCCGGAATCTGGAACAGCTTTTCCGTAAGACAATAAACGTGTAATTTTAGGACGGAGAGCCAAATGAGCTCGATTAGTGATAAATAAACGTACACTCAATGTGTAATAATTTTGGCTTAGGTTTAATTCAAGTTGAAAAGCTCCACATTTAATAAATAAATAAAAAAATAATGAAAACCATGCCAGACGTTTGTATCAGAATGGCTAGCATTGGGCTTTGTCAAGATTTTTGCAGAGTGGCGGGGGGGGGGGGGGGGTTGGGAAGAGGAAGGGCGTAAGAGCGGACAACGGAAGTCGGGTAGGGTGAGAGCTACCCACCAACAAAAGTTTGCACTGTTCAGACTGACGAGGAAAACAGAATCTGTTCTAAATTTTAATCAAGGCTGTGACGTGGTTTGCAATTTTAAATCGTAAATAACCTTTACAGTTCAGTGTCATAATGTTTTCGTCCTACAAGAAAAATTAAATAAAAGGAAAGCATTCTTTTCTTGCTTAAGCAAAACCAGCTCTTTACGGTGATGTTCTCAATTTTAATCGAGGCTGTCACGTTCTTTTTAACAAGCAAGATGTTCTTTAATTCATGGACAGGCGTGATATCCAGGCGTGATATCCGATATCACTCCTCCTTTTGCATCTCAGTCCTAAACCATTGTTGCAATGCCGTCATGTTCTATTTTTAAAGGAGGACTGAGATCGTGAAATTGGGTAATAAGGCAGCTTATCGTCCGAGGCCTAAGGCCGGGGATATGCTGCCTCCGAGGACGTATCACTTCGAGCGATCCATTCTTGCAAAATTATGGCTATAACTGTTTTATTATCATACAACTTCAGTTTTTAAGTTAGGTAAATGAACGAATCCAAGGTACATTTTACAGGCGTATTTGATCATTTTAATGCAGTCTTGTTGCATGTTGGTTTGCTCCCTCGTTCTTGATGCTGCAAAAATGCCACCACAGCCGTGCTACTTTTGCGTTATTGTTTGCACGCCTAAAGACGAACAGTAAGGCACGTTACCTATTTGTTGTAGTTGATGGATGGATAGGAACTGTCTGTTCTGTTGTCGAGCCATTTGACCAGGAGTGGTTAACGCTCGCCAAAACCCTTTAAACCTTTTAGTAGCTATTTAATTTTTTTTTTACTTGAACAAGATGCATAACCTTGAGCAAGAAAAACAGTCGAACAATGATAAAAATAAAGTAGACATGCGATTCATGGCAGGGGCCATAAAGGGGGAACGTAAAATTGCCTCTTCTCCCGTCCCCTAGAAAAATATTTATTTATGGCAATGAAAAGGTATTGATTGAATTTTAACCTTTGCAATTTGCACTCGTTTATGAACAAACACCCTTCGTACCTTCCGGGATTGCAGTGAAGCCCAGTGTGCGACCATTTAGACGGAAAAATTTCCCTGGATGCTACGACGGGTGTTTGTTTATATTTTCTCAATGCACTTTCATTTCTATAGCCGCCAGCTTCCAACCATGTGGTTTTATTTTAATTTTTTTTTTTTTTTTTTTAGTAATTTTATTTACCAAAAGGATATCCAGAAAAAAGGGGGCTCTAATGTGGCGTAATGTGCGGGCTTCCTAATGTGCGGGTTTCCTAATGTGCGGGCTTCCTAATGTGCGGGCTTCCTAATGTGCGGGCTTCCTAATGTGCGGGTTTCCTAATGTGCGGGCATCCTTGGGTCATTCACCATGCGATTATTTATCCTAGTGCGAAAATGCGAGCCAGTTTACGCTAAACGAATTCTCACGTTCAGTGGGTGGTCTAAAACTTTTCCGTGCAGCATCGTCACTTCACCGAATGGCCGTGAATTTTTTTTTTTCAAAATTTCAAAAAATAGGACCCCTTTTTCGGAATCTGAATAGAATTTTGGATTCAGAAAAGTGGTCCCTATTTTGCACTTTTTTTCGAAAACTCCTTTCAAAAACTTAGAAAAAACGTTGGGCTTAGAAAAAATTTCAGGTGGAGCGTTTTTTATGGGCTACTCTGTACATTAAAAACAAATTTGTTGATTTTTAGTGTATTTTTCTTATGTTTATCAATTTGTCATCCTATTTCGCCAAAGTGTCCACTAATCGCGCCTAAATGTTCGGACGGTCAAGCCACTGACCTTGCGGATTGGAGTGAGAAATAGTGATGTACAACGAATTGGGATCAACAATAACGTTTTCCCGCCTCTCAAAATATAACTGCTTTTGCTTCCTCACATTTCATGCAAATGAGGGTTATTTTCTCTATTCATCAAACGCCATGGCGGTGTGATAACGTCTACAAAAGGGACGTCAAAGCTTTGTTTTAATGTACACTAAAGAAAATGAGTGCATTTCAATGATTAGGTGGCGATGCGTATTGAGGAACCAAAAGTAAACAGCTGTCCTTAAAACTATTTAAGCCCTAACCAAACAAAAGAAAATTTCGTGTGAAGCGATGTGTTATTACATGCCTACAAGGTCAAAATTGCTGCAATCATATGGTTAGTGTTGCGTTTATCGATCGATTTTGACGTGTTTCTTACACCATCTCGTGTCGTGATGCAACCGTGAGCGGCCAGTCTGGTTTGGCCCTTAGACCAATCAAATAACATACCCACTATACTAATCATTCTGCGATAACAAAGATTCTGTCAATTTTACGACAAAAAAAATAGGAAAGAGAAAAAATCAAGAAAGTCGTTCTGTTAATACATAGCGCGAATGGTACCCTAGCTCTGCGTACCCCTCCCAACTTTATTTTAAGGCCGTTAAAAGTTAATTAAGTGGTTCTCAGGAGTGCACGCATGGGCATAGTCATAAGAAAAATTTACGATCACGCGTCAACGTTTTAATTTTAAGTGTAAATTATACAATTTTAAAGATAAGCTATCGTGTTCATTTTCGATTTTAAAGTGTAAAGTATAAACTTTTATTTTGCCCGTCGCCTAAGTGTCCATCGCCTAAATGTCCGTATACCGTTTAAAGTTACCTCAGGGTAGAGACAAAACTTGCTAGGTCTTCGTAGTTTCGTCTTAGTGTGTTGTAGTTTCATGTTAGTTTCTTGTCAGTTTCGTGTTAGCATCTTTAGTGTGTTGTTAATATCGTGTTAGTTTATGTGAGAGTTTCGTGTTACCAGGAATCCAAACCTCTACGTCCCTGGTGTTACAGTGTCTTGCCAGTTTCGTGGTACTTTCGACAGCCGTACTTCGGTATTTAAACCTGTCATAATCCAAGTGAGCACTTTGTTAAAAGTTAAACCAGTGACTGAATAACCCATTTTACGCGTCTATTCATTGGATATTTTGTCAAAACTTGTTGAGATTTTACCAGTCAATCTCCATATCACTCTGTCTTGGCAGTATCGGTCTCTTCTCAATCAATTCTCTTTGTTTTTGCGTTATTTCTTCTTACATAGGAGCTAAGCAACCAGCGCGACACTAACATGAAACTCGTGTGAGTTTCTTGCCAGTTTTGTACTAGTTTTTGCTGGTTTCCATGTTAGTATCTTGCTAGTGTTTTGTTAGTGTCTTGCTAGTTTCCTGCTAGTTTCTTCCTATGTTTTCGTAGTTTCATGTCGGTGGAATGATGGATATTCCCTCTGTCGGGTTGAGGAAGAGCGGAGGGTACGTGGCAAGCTGATGCACGTTGGACGTCTTGCTCTTTTCGATTAGGACTTGCTTGCAAGTTGGGATCGCTTGCTTGAGAGTCTGCTTCATCAGTGTCGAACAGGTTTCGCGTTAGTTTTTTTGCTAGTTTACCGTTAGTAGCGTTAGCTGTTTGATGTTAGTGTGCTTTTCTCTTTTGTTGTTGTTAGTTTCAAGTTAAGATTCTTGTGAGTTGGTTGTTAGTTGGGTATTATTATTGATTGTAATTTGACCTTTTAGTCCAGTAAGCTCAATAAAATATCAATCAATCAACCTTTTCCCTTTATACTGTAAGCATTGTCAAAAAGGCTAACAACATTATGTATTTCTTGAATCGTACAATTAACAACCGCGAGTGTAAGGTACCTCATATATTTTTTGGGGCAATTATTAGGCAAATATTGGAATATTGATTTCCATTCTGGGAGCCGGTGTTCATTAAGGATAAAAAGTCAATTATTATAAACAAAGGAAAAATCACAAAGCGTATTATAGGAATATCACGTGAAAGTTACAGAAAGAGGATGGAAATTCTTAAGCTACCATCTATCACATGGTGCCGTCAGAGAGGTTGTTGACTTCTTATGTTTAAGATATTTAGAGGTATTGATAACAGCCTTCCAACCTTCCTCTTTTCAATACACGTTTCCCCATTTTGTACCAAATCATTTTTTCTAAGTTGAAAATACCTCCTCAAGGTTAAATACGACAAAAAACTCCTTCACCAACAGTTCTGTTGTAATGTGTAACTCTCTTCCAGAATTTGCCACATCAGCTCCTTTGGGTAACGCATTCAAAAATAGACTGGATGAACACATCCCAGATGATTTGAAATATTATTTTGATTAATTGAACCCCTGCATTATAATAGTTTTTTTGTACTCTGACCAAATTGTTGTTATTGTCATTATTATAATTAACTTTTTTGGTGATTTTTTTTTTATTACAGTAAATATCCGTTTTCTGTAAGTTTGCCACAGTCCTTCGGAAACCGGCAACTAAAAGTTGTAATTAGACTAAGTTATATTAAATTAGTTTTGTGGTTGTAGTTTCTTGGCTGCTGTTAGTTTCGTACCGGTTTAATGATAATTTCTTACTACTGTTGTTATTATTGGGAAGATATCACTTGAAGTTATCCACCACCAGCCTCGCAACCGGAAGTCACTTCATTTTATGCGCTACACGATGCGCCCCACTACGATGCACCACTTCCGCACAGCGCATTAAACGAAGCACTTCTTCTCCGGCCACATTGTTGTCGGACATCATGCGAAATTAAGGCCACACTGCTATTTGTTAAGTTAAATTAATCGTTAAGTTTGCGGGTCTTATTAATACGTACACAAGATTTACTGTCTACATCCATTTAGTTCTGTTGTTCCGATCCTATCACGATCGCTTCTGAATACATTAGGAGCTGAACTGCGCGTAATCTACCGATGCTCATACCGGCTTCTAGGGAAACAGGCCACGTTGAGGGCAGGGCAACCGTAGGAGCAAGAAACGCAATACTGCCAAGAGAACGATAAACAAATTCAAAGCGACTCCGCCCGTAAAAAACCCATTTTTTTTCCGTTTTCTAACCACAGACATGCCTACTTAATTCCCAGCCCAAAATTAGGGCGGATAATTCGATTGTTTTTACTTCGTTTGTGCGTTTTGCCTTTTTTTTTCACACCAATACTCGTATTTTTCACACTTTTTCACACCGGCAACATACCTGCACTTCATTTTTTTCGTTGTCTATCTTGTAATCTCGTGGGTCCACCCCGCGACGTAGTTTGTCAAATAATTTTTTTTTCTTTTTCGTGAAATTAATTCAGTATTGGGGGATTGTTCAAAACATTTAGTTTTGGCTGGGTTGTGTTTTGAACCTGGGACGAAGGGATGGAACACAGTGATGTCATCCGCTGGACCATCGGTGCTATAGTTAACAATGAGAGATGAGTGCAGTTGCAAACCTGTTTCCGTTGCCTTTCGGACTTAAAATGTCATACTGGCTGAACGGGAATTGAACCCTCGGTCTTTGATACCAACGGCCGAAGTCCTACTGCTAAGCCAGTACGACTTTCGCCTTTGGTCTGGATGGCTCGATTTCCGCTCAGGCAGACTGACGTTTAATTCCAAAAGGTGAAGGAAATAGGTTTTTAGCCACATTTATTTATCACTTATCGATGGGCTTTCCGTCCTTTTTATTACTGATAATGGTTAATAGAGCAGCGTCATGTGACGTCATATTGGCTACAAGAGAGATAGCTGCAAGGGGCACTAGATTGAAATGGTGGGTTAAACAACGGCACTTCTAGTCAAGCCAGTGCTTTGAGAGCGGATTTCGTAGGCTTAAAAAAACCGTTGTTTTCTCCAATCCCTTAAGCTACGAGGTTGTAATCGGAAAATAAAGTTTCCACTTGCTTAAAAATGCCAGCAACTGCCAACAAATTGACAAAAATCGCGCGTTTTAGGCCTAAGAAATTCAGTTTAATAGCATTGGCTTCAGTAAGACGCTCTTCTTTTCCCCCACCAGTGCACCTTTCAACTACCCAGTTGCTGGCTCCACCATAGAGTTATATACAATAATACTACGTCGTGTCACTGCCCTATAGTTGGTTATGCTTAAATAAATACAGATGCAA
>JAHWFP010243018.1:0-10730 GCA_023313725.1 Lithobius niger
GAGGAAATATTTTATTGAAAAGCAATGAATTCCCGATTTCTCACTCTGCCTTAAGATGCAGTCAAGGTCAACTTAAGGAAACCGAAATGCGAAGGGAGAGTTGAAGGGATTAGGCTAGATCAAACCATGCTTTCTCAGATAAGGTCACCCCACCTTTAGCCATAAGTTAGTCGGACAGTCGGTTAATATGCTAAATGATAGTCGGATTGTTGGTAATATTTAGTTCCATTTTTTAAATTGTACACAAAAATCTGTAGAGAAAATTTGCAAGAAAGGCTAACTTTGGCGGTGTAATTTCTCTGACCCACACGTGATTAAATTTTGCCGACTTTTGCCGACTAGGCAAAAGTTGGGGGGGCAGCTTGCCCCCCCTTGCCCCCCACTCGCTACGGCCCTGATTGTTGCTTACTGTTGGAAAATTCTTACTCGAATTTAACACTAAATTTTAGTTTTTTTTAGGACTGCAAAATGCGAAAAAAATATCTATAAAATACAACTGAATGCTCTTAAATTTATTAGTATTATTTTTCTTTCCGGGGATTTAAGGGTGATTGAATCACACTTATGATTCCATTGTAATGTTCTATTCCAGTGACCTTTCGACCAGAATAAACATTATTATCAGGATAGCATAAGGGCAATCAATTGTAATAAACGCTAATTATGCACAAAATAGGTAGGCTAAATAATAAGCAATCATTCATCTAATACTGGGCCTTTAATCGACACTCCGGCGTACACAATATTGACCCCAAAATATGGCCAATTAAATCGGTGACACATTGTTATGAGTTATGGTATTGATTACAATTATTCGGCAATGAGTCGAATGAATGGCATTACTGATTAAATCGAGCGGAAACTAAATCATTATTATATTCTCTTAAATAACTAAGTGATCTCGGGTTAATTTAGTAGTTAATATAATATAGTTTAGTAGTTAATTAGTTAATATCAACAATCATAGCTATTGTATAGGAATACTTAGCTCTATAATAGAAGCTTGATCGAAGCTATCGGCCCGTGACTCTAGCTTGACGGTGAAGCCCCGTCCACGATGCGGCACGGCGTCTGGTCTTGCGTGCTCTCTGTACTCGGGATCTCCGGAATTGACTGGCGTGAACTAGTTAAGCAACTGGTGAACGGCTAATGATCGACTGATATCACGCATTCCGAGGTTCGGTTTAAATACTGTAGCGTTATCGGTCATGATCGATCCATTGTAGTATTGATTTATTATCGAAATGCTAAATATAGTAACATTCTGACAGTTTGGGCCCTTATCACCAAATGGGACCTCTACGCGTGTCAATCATTCTATTGTTGCGTTCGGGTACATTAATTGTTCCCCTTAGTCGGCACTTTGAAGATATCTGCTGATATAATTAACTATCCCGTGTGGGAGTGATTTATTGTTATTCTTCGAAGTGATCGATTATGAGCGACGATCTTATCGTAATTAAATCTACTTCTAGGTAGTAATTTAAGGTTCTACGAAATGTTGTAAATATTATCAATTGGTAATGCCATCCTTTAAACTCTAACAATAGATGTAATTACACTGGTTGGGTTACAATGGTCTTGCCGCCTTTCGGTCATCTTTGAAGAGGACTCCTAATTATATTTACTTATCTGGATTCAATTTGATCTATCCGAGTAAATATTCGGCTCATGCATTTAATAAATGTATGATATTATGCAAATATGTATCTAATCAATTAGTTGTATTGTTTCTGTTATGAATACTAATTAAGCCATTAATTAATTCCTTACAGGACTAGGACCAAAGTGCCAAAACTTATGTCTTCATAATGTTACAAAAAGCCTAATTAAGTTTAAAAATAAAAATTTAGAAGAAAATCCAAAAGTTTAAGTTCAAATTAACCACCTACTACCTTACTACCTGGCATAGCAACTGGCTGCAGTAGAAGACAACTCAACCTCTGAAGAGCGTAGTGACGTTTGGCTTTTTGTCTGTGCTATGCTTTCATTCTTTTTGCTGTCCGGGGTTTTATAGAAGAGAATCTGATCCAGTGGACCAGACTGCGGATGGGCGAGCGAGCTAGCCTGCTCTGATTAGCTGTAACTGCAGATGCTACGACGGGCTAGGTGCTTGTAAAATCTCCGTGTAAATGGATGACTTTGGCTTCTTTTAGTTACTACTCTGGGGTGACTGTTTGAGTTTTTTAATAGGAAACGGCACAGTTTGTCCATATTGCCGATATGGGGAATGAAGCGTCGTTGTCGTAATCTAATAAATAGGTTTGTCCAGTAATAACTACCTGGTCGTTTAACTGCCACCATCGGTGGATAAACGGTAAAAGCTACTGGGGTTTAAAATAAAATGGGCTTACATATTATTTAACTCTAGCAACTAATCTTCACTAGAGAACGAACTGTAGTTTTGAAAACTCTTGGTTTTAATAAATGCAGTTGACAATGAAAATACAAAATAATTTACATTAATGTTCATTAGTACAACGCTTTACATGAAAGCAAAAGTTTGAATTACATCACATTCGCATAGATCCAAGAACTAGATGATTTTAGTTTGAATTAACAATTTTTCAAATAGAAAAAGAAAGCCGAGTTCCAGAAGAACTCGCTAACTTATAACCGCATCCGCTAAGTTACAAAGTTAACCCAGACAGAAAAATCTTTCGCCAAAATTCCCGAATCCTCAAGGGCCACTGTCTGCTGTTTAAATAAAAGTTATAGTTAAGATAAACAAAAAAAAAACTTTGGTTGATAGGAAGGGTACCTACCACCCTTAAGTTATAGAAGGCAGGGACCAGAAATGCCGATGGCTTAGCCTTCCATAAAATTCACAAGACTAGGAGAACAAGTTTAAAGTTAAAACTATAATTTAGAATGGGGTTCCTAAATAAACTTTTTTTAATGAAACTAGTCACATACTAACCACTACCAATGCCCGGCATGGTACAAATCGGACCGTGACATCTCCACTCCCGACTGGCGTGACTACCATCTAGCTTGAGATCTGTGAGCTGTGCTAAGGACTGACAAGCACTGGGGCTTTTTATGCTGGAGAGGGGGATTCTGGCGACCAAAGCGTGGACGTCGAGGATAGCTATGCCCTCCTCATTGGCTGTGGGCCAGGGGAACAATGGAAAGTGGGAGGAGAAGTCGGTTTGGCAAAGGGTTTGGGTGGAGAGCCGTTTGAAGGAACAGGGACTTATAGAGAAGGGCCAGTTTGAGTTCAACTCAACTTAACATTTGAAAAAGGCCTTTGACTTAAAAGATTGACTGTATGTTTCATATTTCCACGATTATTAAATGGATGGAATCAAATTAAAGCCTAGTAGGATGGCTATTGCAATGGACAAACCACTGCTGCTAAATTAAACAAGCTTTAATTGAAAACTGCGATGTTACACATCACAACTATAGAAGGATGGGAGGGGGGACGAAGTGTGTAGCACAGATTGAACTATTGGCAACTAATAGGCGTACAGATCATTTTTACTACAAAAAGCTAGTTGTTTGCGTTCGGATTTTGGTAGTCAAGGTCGGAGTTTCGACGGAGATTCATAGCAATATATATACAACAACATTAAGGTCCGTTAAGATTAAAAGGCAAACAAACGTTGTCAAGCATTGTGTAGCGGCGCTACCTTTCTTCTTAGGTGCCTTTCAGGTGAGCACCGACATCTGGTGTACTGGCGATGATGTTGTTAATATTTACGGCGACTGTTTTGACTTTTACGGAGTTTTACAGCACTGCAGTGGCTACTGCTCGGTTAGGAGGGGAGCGTCCATGTCCTAACTACGTTTCAAATACTAACTACTTACTAGTTTGCTGCCACCACGATGGGTGTTTAATTGCAGGCTGGGAGTTAAATAAAAATGGGTTTTGATTATCTACTCATGCAATTAAATCTCAACGAAATCAACTGGTTGTTTAAAACAACGAAAGCTTTTTTATTAAAACATGGTTAACTTCCAACACTACATTGGAACTAAGTTAGTTACAAAAATTATCTCAGAAAGCCTTAAATAAAGCACACGATGATTTTACATTTAAATAGGCACGAAGTGAACAAGTTAAAAGTTCATACACTACAAAATTTCGACAAGAAAAGTTGTTTGAGTCACCGGACTCTATAAGTTACTGAATGCAACGTTTGCATTAGTAAAATAGTCACAAGTTATGTTTCTAAAGCCAAGTGCTAAAGATCAAACTAACTAATGGTAAACCTGGTACACAACCCAAAAGACGTCTAAGCTCTACGATTTAAACCATTTGATTATTTAGAAGAACCATTGTTCAACATAAATAAGAAAAATAAAAGCCGGTTTTTAGGAAGGGGACCTTAAACCCTTAAGTTGTGGTAGTTCTAGGCCAGAAATGCCGATGGCGGTTAACTGATCCACAATCATTCTCAAAGTTAAAGGTTAAGTTTAGATTTATGAACTATAAATTTAGAAATAATGTCCAAAAGAATACTTTCAAGAAAAATTAACTTAGTTACCAACGAATTGCTACCTTGCCCGGCATGGCAACATTCGGACCCTTGCGGACATCTCCACTCCGACCGGCGTAACAACCTCTAGCCTCTGAGATCTGTGAGCAGTGCTAACGATTGAGTCTGGGGCTGGGGTTATATACTCATTACCGGAAGTCGGCGTGGACACCGAGGATAGCTGCGGAGGGGGGGTGCGGGGAAGCAGAGGTGGACATCTGGAGGAGGAGAAACTGACTTAGACCGGCCAGGCTGTCTCTACCGGAAGTAGGTAAGATGGCGCGGACGGGCAGGATAGCTTGGAGTTCTGAGTGGTGGGGGAATTGAATACTGGCTGTGGATTGGAAGGGAACTTTGGCAACAAAGGAAGCAAAGGGAATTGCCGACTTTTTTTGAATTGAGAGGCCATAGGAACTGAGTTTTCAACTCTCAACGTGGTTAGGCCTATAATTTAAAACTACGATATTAGGTATCTCAACTATTGAAGGAGGGGGGGGGACGAAGTTTGCCCTAAAAAAACCTTGTTTAAAGTTTAATAGAAGGATGGTTTCTGCTCTAGTGCAATAGTTAATAGTAAAGGCTTTAATTACACCTGGTTGAGGTTGCTATGGTCGGAGCTCTGAAATAAATACAAGATACAGTGGATCCCACTTATAACGAACTCTCTTATAAAGAAATCCTTGATGTAACGAAATTTATTTAAATCCCCGGCAAAAAAGCATGTAAATTAGTGAACGAAAATTCGCATATAACGAATTTGCCTTTAACGAAATCCCGCAAGTAACGAACAAATTAAAACACCGTTGAACAAAAAACAAGCATTTATAACGAACACGCCCCAAAACAGAAATTCGCAATCACTCGAGCAGTAACGTCAGGCAGGAACGCGATCGCCCAACTTCCCTCTTCCCTGTGTCTAAAAATAAACAGCAGTACAGCAGCCTGCCAACAGCAAGAGCGCTTTGGTAAGAGGCGAGTCCATTTGGCGCTAGAGGTGTGGAGGGAATTGGTCGCTTACAACACGTGGCTGCCATCCCTATCGTGTACGCTGAGACTCTATTCGTCGTTCGTCATGGCGCCAAAACGAAAAGCTTTATCGTTGGAAGTTAAAATGAAAGTGTTGGCTGAAGTCGACAAAGGAAGAGTGAAGGGAGAAATTGCGAAGGAGTTCGAGATTCCAAACAGTACGTTGTCTACAATAATCAAGGATCGGCAGAAGATTGTGGAAAATTTTAACAGTGGTGCTACTACAGCCAACAGGAAGAAGCTACGTGGTTCTTTTTACTCGGACGTAGACTGCAGGGGCTTTGGAAATGGTTTAAAGATGTTCGTGCAAGAAATGTGCCGGTAAGTGGCCCTATAATGAAAGTGAAAGCCGAGCAGTTGGCTGTGATCATGGGATACGAAAACTTTACAGCTAGTACAGGATGGTTGTGTCGGTTCCGGCTTCGTCATGGACTGTCTAGTCGCGCCATTGCTGGAGAAAGTGGGGCGGTGGATTTGGCCGCTACGGAATCGTGGCTTGAAAATAATTTGCCCACGTTGTTGAAGAATTATGAATTACGTGACATTTATAATGCTGATGAAACGGGGCTTTTTTTCAAAACTACTCCAGCCCGAACATTCGCAGTTAAAAATGAAAAATGCTCCGGTGGCAAGCTGAGTAAGGACAGGGTTACAGTCTTATTGTGCACAAATATGGATGGAAGTGACAAGGTAAAACCTTTAGTGATCGGGAAATCTGCTAAACCACGATGTTTCAAGGGTGTTCAGCGTTTACCGGTAGACTACAAAAGCCAGCGAAAAGCCTGGATGACTGCAGATATTTTCCAAGAATGGGTGTTGAAATTTGATGACAGAATGACGAGAGAGAAACGGAAGGTTGTCCTTCTAATTGACAACTGCGGCGCTCATAACGTCACTCCCCGTTTAAAGTCCGTAGGACTTAAGTTTTTGCCTCCGAACTGCACTTCAGTGCTCCAACCGCTTGATCAAGGAATCATCAGGTGCTTGAAGTTGCATTACCGCCACAAGCTGGTATTGAGAATATTACTCGACATTGACTTAAAACGCACCACCAAAATTGATGTCAAAATGGCTATTGACATGGTAGCTAGTGCTTGGGGAAAAGTGTCACCCCAAACAATTGCAAACTGCTGGCGCCATGCAGGCTTTACAAAAGAAAACTTGGTTGACGACAATGCTCAGGAAAATGTCGACACAGATGAAGATGATGATGAAGATGCTTTAGCAGAACTTTGGCCTCGCCTAGGTGACTTGGTTAATGGCACAACTGTTGAAGAGTTTGTTGATGTTGATTCTGAAGTTGCAACAACACCAGAATTAACAGACGATGAAATTGCAGCCAGTGTAAAGGCAAATGATGGAGCAGCAAGTGATGAGGATGTAGCCAGTGATGAAGATGATGTTGAATTACCTGCTGTGACTACAGCCCAAGCAATTGATAGCATTAGGCTTGTAAAACGTTTTCTGGAGAGTAGAGCTGGATTACCAGCAAACACCCTTCAAGAACTCGATAAGATTGAAAATTCAATTGTTTGTGATGTTCTGAAAGTTGTAAAACAAAAGAAAATGACTAGCTAACTGAGCAAGGCCAAATCAATTCAGCAGAGTAGGGTACTGTACTACACATGTATTCAGTACATGTATGCTTATGATGGAATGTAATAAACCATACTTTCACCGTATTTATTTATTTTTTGGTTGTAACAAAATTTTGTGGTTTTAAAGGTACGCTAATTTCGTATGATAAGATATAACCATACAGACAATATTTTTTTTTGGTTGTAACAAAATTTTGTGGTTTTGAAAGTAGGCTACAGTTCGTAGGATGACAGGATAAAACTATACACACTATTTTTTTTTTTGGTTGTAATGAAATTTTGTGGTTTTAAAGTATGTTTCGTATAATGATGGGATGTGAGTTTTTTTTTTTTTTTTGCTCTCGTTCATTTTAATACTCTGCACAATACAAAACTGGACGACACCAAATTAAAAATGAAAGAAAGCAAAAAAAAAAAAAAAAGAGGATGAAACCGAAGTAAAGCTGTAATAAACCATACTGATAGGCTACTGTATTTGTTTTTGGTTATAACGAAATTTTGTGGTTTTAAAGTAGCATTTCGTTATAAGAGGGATTCGGATATAGTGAAATCCCTGATATAACAAAATACTTGCTGGCTCCTTTGAATTTCGTTATATCAGGGATCCACTGTAAACACTTTTTGGAGAAAATGTCCGGTAAAATAAAATAGTAAAAAAAATGCCGGTTTGGACAAGGTAGAGTTTGTGAGAAGAAGTTACGTTACTAAATTGCTTTTATTATAAGCACTAGGCAAAGGATTAAAATAAACCAGCTAGTTTGTAGATGCTAAAACGCATTTTGGTTTACAACATTATTGCAGCCGCAAATAATGAGAAAAAAAAGTGCAATCGACGTTTTCATAACAAACTAAGACTAGTATTGGAGTTCAAAATAAAAACGCAGAGTGTGAGTACATATAAGTGGGTCCTACGGCAAACACTAAACTGGTCGGCTTTATGCCTGAGAAAAAAATATAAGTTACAAATTTACAAGTTTGTTGTTGTGGAAAATGGCGATCGGCGATTACGTGCGGTGCGCTCAGTTTGGAGCGTTATTCAATTAGCTGTGGTTAATAGCAGGAGATGATTTTTAGAGTTCTGTTTTCGCAGAGATGAAGGTAAAGTCTGTGGCTATTAAGAAGTGAAGACTGTGATCGTTTCTGTCCATTTTCCTAGGATTTACACACTTTAAAGTATAAGGCCTAAACACTTAGGCCTACGGCGCTAAGATAAAAATTGGTTCCCCGAGTTTTTGATGTTTGGTGCCGGGTATCCTAACCAATCTTGATTTTTGGCCAAATGCCTTTACACGCCCCCACACCGGGGATTTTACTTAGGGTTCCTGTTGAACTCGAAGTAAAAGCTGGAAAAAAAATTTAGTGCACACAGGAATGCTCTACACTTAGGTCGCCAAACCATGTAATCAAAATTTGCATGAAAGTTCACAATTCAAGCAATCTCTTCTATTTTTTCGAAAAAATAAGAAGTCTAAAGTTTTGAGCTACTTAGTCCTAGCTCCGGATCGAATACAAAGTTATATAAGCACTACATATACAAAAATCAAAATGCCATTTTGTGTTTTTGGGGAACTGACGTTTTTTTGGCTAAATTAATTTGAGTAAGAAATTACATTTTACAAAGAACACTATGTTGCAAAAATTAAGTGAGTGCTTGTCCGCGCTGCGTCATGCAGGAATCTCGTACAGAGCACACAGACAATTGGAGCAACGACATTAAAAATAAAAAACACTTTTCGTATTTGAACGAAAATTAAAGGTACATGTTAGTTTTTTGTAACTGTTAATTCAAATGAGATAATCGCAACATTTAATGCTCTAACTCGTCAGCCGTGCACAGAATGCTATTTTTATTTTTTAGGAAAGCATCGAAAAAAACCTCGAGGCGCACTCCTCAGGACCTAGCTTGCGATAAGGATCGGAATAGAGGGTACTATGAGCGCATGCGCAACTATCAGCTCTATTTAAAGTTAACAGATTACCACTGGGATGGTTTTAGGTTACCAAAAAACTTGTTTTACATGAAAATTTAACACTGAAGGATTTTTAGGTATAATCCTTAACTTGACATGATTATTCAGACCCTGGGAGGTTTTAATATGGATAATAACCAGCAACCTTTTAACGACAGAGTTGACCTTTTGCCCTCAGAGGTAAGACAGACAAATTTTTTGAGGAAAAATGTTTCGTAAAAACCTTAAGAGGAGTTAGCCAGGAACCACTAGACTCCCTTAGATATTCCTGATGAATATTAATAACATGTCATACAATCTTTGTTAAAATTCTCCCACACAGGGAGACGTTGATAATGACAAAAAGAGTAAACATTGGCACTTAAAATTTAGGTGTAAGGGTTCGAAACGGGAAAAGCTGACAGTTTCTTTGAGTGAGGTTGAACATGCCAACTGACCTCTTAACCATTAAAGAAAATTTTAAGAGAAAAAAAATGCAGAGCAAAAATTTTGTTGGCTCCACCACTTGTTTAGTTTTTTAAAATGAAAACTCAACTTGTTGTGTCTTAATTCAGACAAAATACCGACTTAAGGTATCGGCATTTTAATGGAACTTTCCAGGTTTGTATCTGACTATGTAGTCGTAGTCTTGAAGGGTGAGGCTCCACCTAAGCAATCTGGGATTTTTACCAGACATTTGCTTGAGCCAATGCAGCGGGTTATGATCTGATTCTTGACGAATTTTGTACCATAGATGTAAGGACGCAATTTGGCAACGGACCAGATCAAACACGCGCACTCTTTTTCAGTCGTCCCATAATTCTGCTCTCGGGCTGTCAACTTACGTGAAAACGTAAAGACAGGGATGCTCATCATCTTCAAACTTCTGGGATAAAACGCAGCCCATGCCACGTTCGGAACAGTCACACTGTAAAATGAAAGTCTGACTGAAGTCGGGTGCTCTTAGTACGGGAAACGACACTAAGGCTTGTTTCAAAGTGTCAAACGCAGTTTGTTTTGACTGATCCCACAAAACAGGATCTGGGGCTTCCTTTTTCAAGGAGTCTGTGAGGCTAGCACAGATTTCTGAGTACTGTTTGATGTACCTTTAGTAGTACCCTACCAGGCCAAGGAAAGATAGAACATCTTTCTTAATGTGTGGTCGTGCGAATTTTTGCACGGCCAAAACTTTAACTTCAGAAGGGGTACGGGACCCATTTCCTACCTCGTGGCCCAAGAAAGTAGCCTTGCTACAAGCAACCTGCGACTTTTTTGCATTTACTGTAAGCCCGGCTTTCTTGACTGCAAGGAGAAAAGAGTGGACGTTGTCGAGATGTTGTTGCCACGTTTAGGCTCCTACGGCGGTGTCGTCTTGAAATGGGGTAACAAATTCCTCCATTGCACGTGTGATGCCATCCATAAGTTTTTGAAAACAAAATGGGGCGTTCTTCATTCCCATGTTCATCATGAGAGGGGCGTACTTCCCAATGGGGGTAGTAATGGTGGCTGCTAAAGAAGCCTGAGGTGTGAGTCGAACCTGCCAGAAGCCTCTGTTCAGGTCGAAAATGGAGATATACTTCCATTTGGCTACTCGCTCTATACATTCCTCAATGTTAGGAATTGGATAGTCTTTTGTTACGGTGTTATTGTTCAGCTCCCGGTAGTCAGCTACC
>JAHWFP010243019.1:0-12472 GCA_023313725.1 Lithobius niger
CCAACGAACTTCCAAATTTCAAATTTTTTTTTTTTTTTTTTTGAATTTGGAAGTTCGTTGGGGTTTGGAAGGATTGTGAGTGTGGGTGCCGGTGGCTTAACTGCCTGACGAAGACAACCAGTAAAAGTTGTCGAAAATTCGCACGTTTCGAGGGGAAAACCTTTGAAGATCTTCGAATTTTGGTTTCGCGTGATCAAACTGTGAGTATAAGTCATGAACTTGAACCAAAGTAGAAATGCTGAGTCGACCGATTTTTCGGTATTTAAAAAAAGATATAATAATAATAATAATAATAATAATAATAATAATATAATTTACCACCGGTAAGTGGAAGGAGGTCGGAAGGGTTGGGGAACCACTTACACCGTTCCTGACAAGTTATGGTTTTAATGAAAGAACAAAAGAGTTAGGGATAAGCCGGAAGTGGTCTCGATATATGACTCGATTTTTAAGTAATCGTTTGTCATGATATGGTGAGCAAATATGGCAAAAATTGAATCAAAATTACGTCATTTACGACGTTCGCAAGGGATGAAAAACTCACCCCTGATCTCTGTGTTCTTATCTAGAGGGGGGGGGGGGATTGAGGCTTAATGGCGCGTCGACAACTTGGTCATTAGCGCCAACCTCAGTCACAGTGCAGTGGTCCGGGTCTTATCTAGAGTGTAGTCTCGATGTGGTCAGTTGGATAATCCTAATTTTTTTAACTACGGATCAAGAAACATTGATATTACTAGCCATTAATATCACTCCATTGGCGTCGATCCATGCTTCACGTGATTTCTATGATTCCAAGAGCATCACACAATCGATGCACTGATTATTTCGACGCCAAACTAACTGCAATTATCAGTAGCGTGCACACTGAATCCGTGAGGGCAGGGGGACTTTCAGTGAAAGGGCACGCTGAGCTTAATTTTTCTGAACATTTTTTTTCTTTTGCTTGTCACTAACTTTTGATACCATTTTTGGCCCCTTTCTTGGGTTTCCTAGATGTCTTTTTGTCCTTTTTAGGGATCCAGACTCTTTATCCTAGCTGCGACTAGCACTTTTTTCAGTAGTAATATCACAAGAGCGTAGTTTTTTATCGATAAATTTTCTCAATCACGAGTTGCATTCCGAAGCTGAAAAAATACCGAGCGCTTGCGCGAGGTGTTTTTATCAGCTTGGGAATGTAACGAGTGGTTGAGAAAATTTATCGGTACTTAAACTACGCTCGAGTTGTATTTGAAACGAGAATATACCGTCTTCTTTAAACATTCAACTTGCATAATACGGCAGTGGCGTCTTGCTTGAATGCAAAATTCCTGTATGCACGAAATGATGAAAGTGTACAAATTGTTGCCATATGCAGTTACTGGTTCGTTTACTGTTTATAGAATAGGTATTTTCTACCGCCGCCTTCATAAATAAAGCAGTTTTGTTTCCTTACGATCCGTCACAAATTTACCGAAACCGAAAGTAATCGCCGTGATAGGAAGAAGTAGCTTCTCAGAGCGCTTCACCAAAGTAAATATGTATTTTAGTTTTAATGAAAATGTTGTTTCTTAGATTTAAAATAAAGTATGCTCCGTAATAATACTAAGTTTTACGATAATTATTATTCATTTATTTTGTACTATTTTTGGTAAATTCAAGTACCGCGTAATATTGACGTACTGTGGGTTGCCTTTACCGCTACGCTATAGCTTCGCATAGTAGCGGCGTTATGCCTAACATAATGAGAGCGATTTCAACGACTTGGGCTGCCCATCTTCTGTCACCATGGTAACCAAAGATTAAGAGCACGTCGCCGGAAATTCAAATAATGTGTCATTAGGCCATCAGGTACGTTATATACGTTTAGAAATTGGTTTAGGCCTACCAAATGCAGTTCTTGCAAACATTCGTTATACTGCGGAAAACAAGGTATCAGGTGATTCGATCGTAAAAACCAAGATGGAGGGATGAGGCTGACGGTTTTATCTGATAAAATACCGTGTAGTCATTTAATCGTTGTTAAGGAGGCGTGATTGGCTGGTGGCTGCCGTTTGCTGGCTACCCATTGGTTAATTGTTGTTATAAAATTATGAAGGTGTATTCTCAGTGCAAAAAAAGTAAATTATGCAATGTTTGTTCTTCAAAAAGGGCATTTTTTTCACCAAAAAGGGCAAGGGCAATGTCCTCCCCCCCCATGTGCACGCACTGGCAATTATTGCTCACAGTTCGTCCATCAGATTCCTCAGCATGCCTGCATTTTTTCTACACTATTAAAAACATACGATTTGTTTGTTTGCACGTTTGTTGTCTACTGCTCCAGAAATAAGCCTAAATGAAAGATTACGACACAAGCGAGAACCTCACTGAAATGGTTTTGTTTAAGTGTAAATTGCTCACTTTGCTCGCTCAATCCACGCATTAATGTGTTTCAAAAACGGTATGTTTGACCACCTTAAACCCGATAGGTCTGCCTTTTCCGGTGCATCAGTTACTTGAAGCAAAACCAATTTTAAGTTTTATTTGGTGCAAAATTTGGTGCAAAACTATGTCGTCCTTTATATATATATATATATTTTTTTTTTTTGGTATGGAAGTTTACTTTTTACATTCGTACTTTGAACTGAAATCTCAATGTTCATAACACGCGTCTACAATGGCTGGCCCGAAAACAAAGTGAATTTTGATTTCCTCCTGATTTTTAGATCCATGTATTACGATCTGTCATGTTACTAATGTAAATCATGACGTCACAGTTTTATCAGGCAAAATTTACTTTGGAAAGTCAAAGTTGATTCAGGCATAATAAATAAACTATGCATGAGCAAACTATGCCGTCATGAACAAATGTCATGGGGGGGGGGGAGGTCAACAAATCTTTGACGTTATTTTTGCCGGTTTTTCGCTTATTTGAGGGTCATAAAATCTAGTTACAGCAACAAAAATTGGACGAACGGAAACGCAATTTAATTATCTATTAATTGGTCCTACTTCCATCTTTGTAGGTGCCTTGGTTCCAGAGGAGTCAAGATACACGAACGTACGCACGCACATCATACGTTTTTAATGTTGTATATTTTTATTTTTTTTTCATTGTATGAAATGTATTTAGCGGTTTCTAGAATTATTTTTTAAATCGTTTATTCGGTTAGAAAAGAACAAAGCATAAGCATTGAATCTCAAACTAAAGAATCAACGAAACAAAATAATATCCAGCGATTATATAAGATACACTCATATGAGGAAGAAAGTAAAGTCTTTTCTTTCTTTCTCAGATTTGTGTATTTTGTATTATTACAAGGCCATTCTTTAGTTAGGACTATTTGCTTTGTTGGCGGAGCGAGCGAGCGAAACGAGCGAAGCGTAGCCTATAACGGACACCAAATGGCAAATGCTGGTTGGTTGTTCCGTTGGTTGCACATTTTTAGTCTGGGTGGAGCCCAAACGAAAGATCGGATTGGAATGAAATTTGGTACAACGCTTGATACCCGAAACAGTATTGCTGATCCAAAATGTGACGTAAATCGAACAATTATTACGGGAGAAATAACAAATTTTCGAATTTATTTCTAACACTCACCATTGTAAATTTGGAATCGTGAATAGTTAAGGGATTCCGACGACGCATACACCTTGCTGGTGGTACTCAAGTGAACTTTAAAAAAAATTAAATTTTCGTTTCTTCTGTCTAGCTGATAACCTTTTTCGACGTAATTCAATAAAATAATAACAATTGGCCCTTGCATTCAATCACTACAGGAAGAAACGTAAACATAAAAAACAAAAGGATTCCGGTACGATACACCTTAGCATCATTTTAAAAAACGAATGCTTGGAGGGATTACCTTCAGCATAGGGATGTTTTTTTTAAGTCAGCGGCTTGCGAGTCGCTTGGCAGCGGGGAACGCTTTCCCATTGAAATAACAAACGAGCAGCGTTTCCGCTTGCAAGCGAGTCGCAAGCCGTTGACTTTTAAAACTTCCCTTATGACAACGAAACTGGTATTTACACTAGGGATGGGAATCCCGAATATGAAACCGAAATCGGCGTATCACGGCGAAGCTATACATATACAACGAACATACATCGGACGACGTATTTAAATCCAGCACGAAACAACATGTCTGCATCTAATAGTTTAAATATGCCTCGTTGCCACGGCAACGTGTGGACTTTAAACCGTGGTACATTAATGAATAGGCTTAATCTCAAACGCAGCTGCTACTTACGAAATAAAAATGACGACTAAATATTAGGCCTAAAAGCTACAAATTAGGCCTAAAGCCTAAAGTAGGCCTAAGAGCTAACACTTTTTGACCTACAATATTGTGATCGTTACTAATGGATTATAATGTGTTTTTAAGATCGTTGTCGCCGTGCGTGATAGAGGTGTGCGCATCAATATTTTCGTTGGTGGCGTTGTCAAGACTAGTGTTAGACCAGCGGCAGCAATGCCAACCTACTGAATTTTTTAATTATTGTTAAAAACTATCGCTCAGATGATTGTTTGGCTTACAGTTAAATGCTTTATTCGGGCACTTTTTATTGGAATGTCTCGTTGGGCGTCACAACGGCGATTTGTGTTGGGGAGAGGGGAACCGTTGGCTGAGGTCCTGGGGGTCCCGCCTCATGCTCCACCCGGCGGGGGAATGTTGGGCCGAGTCCTGGGTTTCTGCTGGGCTACACGCAGGTTTGATACGTAACTCTGGATCTGTCCTCCCTGGTTGGTTTCATGCCCCTACGCATTCCCACGGGGCAGGGTCACAGCTGTGCATCTTGGTCGATTTGTATTGTGTTTTGATTCTGGTTTAGTTTGTAAGTAGTTTTTAGACTGAGCGGGTGGCTTAAAGGCCGAGTAGGCTCAATGAAATATCAAATCAAATCAATGCTTTATTATTAACATTTTGCAATCTAGGGAAGGCACTTTGCGCGGCAGTAATTATTGTTGTAAACAATGTCAGAATTATTAGCGGCGGCAGCCCAACCAGCCATGACAAACGTGCCGTTTTATTTTTATTGGCGGCAATGGTGGCGGCGATGGCTCACATCTTTAGTGTCGGAACACAGGACTGCAAGCCGAAGGCTCGAGTCAATTTAATACAGAAGCAAACCTATTTACGTTGCCTTTTGGACTTATATGACAGACTGCCTGAGCGGGGAATCGAACCCACGACCTTTGGAAGAGACCTGGGTTTCTGGTTCCAAAGATCGTGGGTGCGATTCCGTGCTCAGGCAGTCTGACATATAAATCCAAAAGGCAAAGTAAACAGGTTTGCATCTGTATTAATTTAAATTTATTAATTTAAATGATGGAGCAAACGAATGCCTATTAATATAATATTAATAAATTATAAACAAGATAGCTTTGGCCTATTTGAAAATAAAGCTAAAATAAGACGAAGGCCTGCAAATAACAACAGTACGTCACACCAAAAGGCAAATAGCCCAAACTTAGCTGAGTGAGCATTTATCATAGATTTTTAAGGAGCATTAACAAATATGGTACAGTCGTTAAAATAAACACTAAATATAAATTTGAAATAAAGGTCTGTTCGCTCCGCCTACAATAGGCCCAAAGCCTGTTTCCTGGTTATATATGTGTTTTTTTTTTACTTAAGTTTTTTTATGAATAGTGCAATTTGTTACAGTGAGGCCAGAAAGCAAGTATCTTGCCGTCCCTGTATACATATAATATCTCCCCAAAACTAAACTCGTTAACGATTCCCGCCAAGGTATTTGACCGTCTGAAGTCGTGATATCCAACGCCAAGCACTTTCTCCCAGTAATACTACCGAGTAATAGTTCAACGAGCTGAATACTTGAACTACTGCGAATACTTGAAAACTGAGTATTAAGTAATTTCAGATTTTTCATTTAATGTTTCAAGTCTTAGTTGGAGGGATTGACTTGGCGAAAGAGCTTGGCGTTTAACATCACGACTTCAAACTCCAAACAGCTTGCCGGAAAAACCTGAACAAGTTTTGTTTGGGGAGATATTACGTATTTTTGGTCCAAAATTTATAAAATCCATTTTTTTTTCTCTTTGCAATTACGAGAAGAAAAAAACAAACATCCAGATTTACAAACTCCTTTTTTTTCTGTTAGCATTAGGAGGTTTCAATTAGGTTTGCGTGCGTCTTAATTCATGTTGGTGAGATGTCCACCAAACTTTGCCTCATTTAGCAACAGTTCTTCGTTCGTGCGGTAGTTGTCGCGTTGCTTACTGACGTCTTCGTATTCCTTGTTGTAAGCAAAATATGTCGTTCATTTACTGCATTTTCTTCTTATTAATGTATGTAGTGGGGTTGCCATCATTGCGGTTATGGTGCCCCCTTATTGAACCAAACTGTTCATTGTTGTGTTACTGAACAAAATATGTAGTTCGTTGTACAATATATCGATCATATTGCGAAAGCAAAATATGTGGTGCACCATCGTCATACTGGACTATGCTGTCTGGAACAACAACGCCCATTTGTGTAATGCTGTTGGGTGGTATGCAGGGTGGAGTGAAAGTTTCTATAAGTTTGGTCCCAAACTAGACAACGGTTCAGTCTCAGGGAAAATAGTAGCGGATGACCTGGTCTGTGGTTGCGTACGTGGGATTCACGCCTGGTGGAAGTAGCGCTAGATAATCGGGATTGTAAAAGGAAGTCCAGCTGCGGTTGTGGGAGGATGCCTGATTTAGAGGTGCCATTGGTAGACTATTAACCTCCACCCGTCTATAACAGTTCTGAAGGAGCTGGACACTGTGGACAGTCTCCTGAAGGCAGTGGCAGCTTTATTGTCTAAATTGAGGTTGGGGCAGGCTGCTCAATGGCTATATGTTGCAAAGTTGGATGACCGAGTGGACTCGTAGTGTATGTGCGGGGGAGGATATATCATTTTCTTATGGAATGTGCTATTTTCTGCATTCGCGGCAATTGTTGTTCAGTGCTTCGACGACATTCCTGGAGGTTCTTGGGTATCCATGCGGGCAACACAACAGTAGTAATTCATCTGCGTTCGGTTGAGAAATTTTATGCATTTTTTGCGACCAAGTCTCCCGATCAAACGCATTTTTTTTAGCATTTTCTGTCGCATTGTTTTATTAAGCTGCCTGAAAATAGCCAAACTGCCTTAGCTTTAAAATTTCAAATCCCGAAAACAAAAGATGTTAGTATTTTCGCCGAATTTTTCAGCAGTTTGACGTCGTGGTATCAAACGCCAAACGCTTTCGCCAGTTATTACGCCAAGTATTAGTTCACAATGAAAAACGTCAAAATTGCTTACTGCGCATTTTTTCAGTTATTTCATTCAAGTTATGAAGTCTTAGTCGGTCGGATTAACTTGGTGCCGAAAGAGCTTAGCGTTTGATATCGCGACTATAGCACGTGTCTAGCTCTATCTATGACCGAGGGTACACGGAGGTTTCTTACGTCGCTTTATCTTACGTCGCTTCACCTTACGTCGACTTGAACTCACATCGCTTTAGGAGAGAGGTGGTTATACGGAGGTTGTAGTTGGAGTGAGTTAAATCGACAGCGGGGGTTCCTGCGTCGCGTTTATCTAATCCCCCCATCTCTAATCCCCCCACCTCTTTATTCCCGAAGTCCCCATTGAGCTAGCTGACTTTCAACTTCGTTTTAACGAAGTGACATGTGGTCGTCCTAGTTTCGTGTTGTTTACGCGCGCTCTTTTCAACCAATCACAAGGAAGCAGTCCTTAGAGCGACGTAGAAAATGGGTTTTAGGTGGGTACACGTAGGTTGTTAAAGCGCTTCAAGTCTTTACGTCGACGTAACGAGGTGGTTAGAGATAAAGCGACTTGAAAGTGGGTTTAGGTGGTTACACGGACGCTCTAAGCGCTTCGTCGACGTAAGATAAAGCGACGTAAGAAACTTCCGTGTATCCTCGGTCATAATGTTTGAGAAAACGAGATCTTTACTTACTTTAATACTGAGAAAGATTTAAGAGCTTCTGAATATCGCCTGGATCCTGATGTCAGGGTCCATCACGGTAGTGGAATTTGAGTACCTGGCCTAGAAAGTAAGAGAGCTGGTCGAGGCGGGCACCCCTCTTTTCTTTCTTTCTCAGATTAGCATAGCATTCTTACAACGCCAGCCTTTAATAGTTTTCGACAACAGCGTTAAGAAATAATTATTTTGATTTGCAAATTTCCAATCCTTTTGAATTCAGGATGGGGAAGAGGCGGGTGCATGGGGGGTGGGGAGAGGTAAACACTAAACAGGTTGCCGATGGGCACAATACGGCCACTTTACGCCAGATTCCATAGGATTCTTATAAGGGGTATCGTTGAAGTAGTGGTTTGTAGCTTTAGGAACATTTTAAATATTGCAGAAAGTTAGAAGCTTTCCACTACTGAATCATAAGGCTCTTACAATGTTATTTTGTGTTACAATGACAGGCATTTTAATTTCTTGCCACTACAACCATGAATGCTATCTGAACCTAACAACTGTTAAAAAAAATTTTTGACTTTTTTTTAAGAAGTTACATTTTTGCCTTTTGAAGTATGTACACTGTACTAACTTGTTTTTTAAGTGTTGCCTGGTTCCCGAAATTTAGGTAGGGAACCGCTATTAGTTCGTGCTAGTACCACCACTTACATAATATTTTTCTGGTTTCACGGATTTTCTGGTTCACTGATTTATGGATTATTATTTTTTTTTGGGGGGGGGGGGGGTTGCGTGGGAACGATTGGGTCAAACCATGGGGGTGTTGTGGTGAGGATTGAGTAGGTCAATACATAATGTGTATAAGGGCAAATTTATGCAACGACTCGCCTTCGTCTTTTCGCTACTAGAAGCTAGAAATCATCTGAAATTCCAACATGGCGGCGGTTTTAGCTCTGCCGGCTTGCAACGAAAACAGTCAATAATGCGAGTTCAGAAGCAACTGGGAAAATCGTTCCGTCAGAAGGAATTCTTTATCTTATTGTCATGGATTATGAGACTGCAAGCATTTACTGAAAAGACGCCGGACTTAGGTAATCCAGGCGGCGTTGTAAACACGGCAACGATGCAGATTTGCCATCGCGATTAAATCTAGCTGAGAGAATACGACGGCGAGTCGTTGCGTAAACACGCTCTACGTGTTGCTGTGCGAGTTTCATGACAGCAAATAAAAATAGCTGCACCTGGGATTTAGCCCCAATACCATTTCTTATTTTCTGGAAATTTAAATAGCCGAGTAGACTGACGTCACGATAGAGGGTTCAGAGCGCCATTAATAGAAATGTGCTACACGACTTCATACACGGCCGCGCATTCCGTTGATATTCTTCGCATCAAAATACCGTGTGTTTCCAACGGCAACAGTTTTGCTGCATAATAAACTACATGGCAACCGGTATCGGCATGAGGGCGAAGAACCATGGGTTTCGTCGCAATATGGGGAGACCCAGAAATGCGAGGGGAATTGATAACTATATCAGAAATAAACAACAAGTATTTTTGTTTCGGGAAAAATATAAATTAACAAATGAAAACATTAGCGACAACCCCGTTTTATCTAGTAGTAATACCACAAGATATACTATAGTTTAATAAAATACATTTTTCGGGAACCACACGGGGTTTCATTCCGAACCAACAGTAATGGGGACCCGAATTTCGAGGGTTTGTGCCCTGGGACCCTTAGGAGGGATTACTGGGAGGATGGGGAGGGGTTATGGAGATATAAATTTTGCCCCATCTATAGAAATAGATCCAATGAATAGATTTTCAATTTTTGTAGCTTAACATAGGCGTGAGGAGCTCGCAGTGAGTAGCACGCAGGAATTAACCGTGCATGAACAGTGAAGGAGATGAGTACCATCACTGTTTTTTGTTGAGGCCTACTTCTTACATGTCGAGTACATCTTCCAATGTGGCCAGTTTTTTTTCAGTTGCTCGTGGATGTATAGTCACCGGGTTGCAGTAACTGCAGTACAGTCTACAGAGTGCAAAATGTATCACAACTAGATTAAACAGCAACCAATTAAAAAATACTCCCATTGATTTAAACTTTCAAAAAATAGCAGATCATTTCAAATAAAAAAAAGAACTTGCTACTAACTATGTGTGCTCACTTAGGTTTTTCACTTGAGTAAATTGGACAATGAAGTAAGTTATCAAACGCAAACTTCTATTTTTTATACCGTAGGTTTTAGCCAATGAAAATAATAAAAATAAATCCCGAAATTTCGGGATTAATCCCGGGATCCCTGGATTGATAGAAAAGAATCCCGAAATCCCGGGATTACAAATATGTCTCGGGAGTGGGAAGTTTCAGCGACTTTGTCTTTTATTCGTATTATTACAGGCTGGCAACACAAATGGGCAACGAACATTTTAGCTTTAAAACGGCAGGGTGACGTCAGACCACTACATAAACTGATTCGTAATAAGGACTACCCCAAACAAAACTTGTTAAGGATTCCCGCTAAGCTTTTCGGCCGTGGGAAGTCGTGATATCAAACGCCAAGCTCTTTCGCCAAACTAATCCCACCGAGTAACAGTTCGAAGGTTAAATGAAGTATATGAAAATTGCTCACTGCGCAATTTTCAGTTATTTCATTTAACGTTTGAAGTATTAGTCGGTGGGATTAGCTTGGCGAAAGATCTTGGCGTTTGATATCACGACTTCCAACGGCCGAAAAGCTTGGCGGGAATCCTTAACAAGTTTTGTTTTGGGTAGATATCAGATCTTTTTGGTCCAAATTGATGAAATCCATTTTTTTTCTCTTACCAGTTATGAGATGGAAACACCAATCTAGTTTTTTGGTCATGTTTTTTTTTTTTTGGGGGGGGGGGAGCTTTCGTTAGATTTTGAGGACAGCAGTCATCTTTTTTTCAAATAATTTGGATTTCTTAAAGACTGGCCTTGTGAGGATACACAACACACTAGTCTGAGAAAGAAAGAAAAGACAACTGTCTTTAATGCAGACTGCTTGCTTCAATTACCGTTTACCTTGTGATTTCTGTCTTTATTTTGGATTTCTTATTTGTACTGGAGTATCTCCTTGCAAATCAACGGATTTATGTAATGTTCAGTTTGGCATTGTTGCATAATAACAATGTTTAAAACAATGTAAAACAATCAATTCGGAGCTTTTGAGGTCCCAGACCCCTGAACTACCTGACCAATTAGAAAGATCCATATGAAAAGATCACATCTACAGAACAATACCTGTAAAATGAGCTAAGAACCAGCTTTATACACCGCATGGAAGAATTTATTTTCGTAATACAAAAAAAGGCGTTTGTAGTATGTAGTAATTAGGCACATATCAACGTTATTCACGTCGTTTTATCAACAAGAAAACGGTAAGCTGTGTCAAGATTAGATTATGAAATATATATGGAAGCATCCTTGGCTGTGTCATTAATAGTGACTTTTATGATGTCAGGCGACCAATGTGTCCCGATCCAACAAGTTTCAGGCTTTTCTGTCGCATAGTTATTTATCCTCAGATGCCTAAAAACAGCCAAACTACATTTGCTGTAAAGACACAACATGTCTAGTGGTCACCATGCTCATATACTATATATGTTATCTGGATGTTATTGTTTTATCTTGGCGGGCGACACACTAGCGTGTGTCTTGATAATGCTTCCTCTTCACCTTTCCTCAAAGTGCGGGTGAATTGTTGACTCACAGCATTGTTAGCATGTTTACTTTTAAGTCTACGCCTTGCGGCTGGCGTTTGCTGATTGCCATTATTGCCAATTAACAATGTTTAAAACAGCGTAAAACAATACAACTGATCGTTCAGGGCCCCGTAACTCCGGAATGGCTCGACCTATTGAAATTTCAATTTCTATAAAGGGCACATCTCCGGAAGTAGCCCGTTTAAATGAGCTAAGAACCATCTTGCTAGAACAAATGGTTTAGTCTGTAGAGACCATTATATAACCGTGTCCAAATAACAACAAGCCAAAAATGAAACTTAACGATTCCAGCTCAAGTCGAGGTCTCCGAAGAACCGATCGGAAATTAATAAAAGTTGGTGCACGTGTTCACCAAGTCCAACAAAGCTTATGTATTAAATTTGAGTGGAAAGTAATATTAACAGGCAGCGGAGAAATTAAGCATCGAAATTTCGCCTTTAACATGGGAGATCGACGCCAAATCTTTTGGTACTGGCTAAACAGTTCTAATTAATAAATTATACTAAACTAGTTGTTCTCCGGCGTAACCTGATTCCCGCTGATTCAACTCGGCTCTGATAGTCAGCATTATTAAAGCAGCGCATATCCGTTCTCATTGTCTGCCGTTCGCCCTTTTTCTTTGCTACTGTGCCAAGAATGTACCCGCTCACCCTCTTTCTCATTGTTCCAGGGTACAGCTAACCTACAGCTGCGTCGGGCAGATGACCGGATGCGGTTAACGTTCGCTAAAACCCTTTGACTCTTTTTGACCTCCAGCTAATAGCCAGCATTATAGAAGCTTCGTTTGTTTAATCACGATCCCTCATTAAGTCTGCTCGATAAGCTACGGCTAATAGCCAGTAT
>JAHWFP010243019.1:12482-34053 GCA_023313725.1 Lithobius niger
CATGATCCCTCATTAAGTCTGTTCGATAAGCTACGGCTAATAGCCAGCATTATTGACACTTCGTTTGTTTAATCATGATCCCTCATTAAAGGGCCGAGGCTTGCGGTAATAAAATCAATCAATTCTCATTAAGATGCTCACTAAGCCAACAAGCCTGCTCATTAAGCAAAATATACATACATGAAGATGCTAGTAGCCTAAAAGTTAGCAATAGTTAGAGATACCATGACCTAAAAACAAACAAAAAGATGTGCAGAGAAATTCGTGTTGATGACAAAAAAAAGCCTTTCCTCCTGAATCGTCAACGCCCCCAACCGGGACCCACAGATTGAAGCCTACGTCTTTTTCACGTGTATTCGACACGTTCTGCATTCTTTCCTTATTTTTAATTCCGTAGGTGTGCTTTTCAAATAAATTAAATTTTTTTTTTTGTTATTATGATTTACAGATTAATTTCTCAAGATGAAGAGCACTCTTATCGTCGCTTTGTTGGTCACCTTGGTGATAGTCAGCATGTTCTTGCAAGAATCAGAGGCAGCACCACCTGAAGATAAAGAGGCCAAAAAAGCAGAAAAAAAGGCGGAGAAAGATGCCAAAAAGGCAGAAAAAAAAGCTGAGAAAGATGCCAAAAAAGCAGAAAGGGACGAAAAGAAAGCAGGAAAAAAAGAAAAAGAAGCAGAATTTTTTGAAAATGCGGAATTTTTAGATTCACTGGCACTTGGATTTTAAGCCCTTGAAGTCTTTTGTGTTTTGTAAACTGCGTTCGTAAATTGGTTTTACGTCTTGATAATAAATGTGTACAACAATGGACGTCTTTACAGTGCTTGTATTCTAAGTGATTATATCTGCAACATTTTTAAAATCTTAAATCTCTATTTATTGATTAGGAAATAAATGAAGCCTGTACGGCTATAGCGATCGGAATTTTTCATTAATATATTTATTCACGCTACAGATGGATGTTATATCTCCCTAAAAGAAATTTGCATTTTTTCACAGAGGTGAGAAACTCCAACCATCAATAAATCTCAAATTACATGTTTCCACGGTTCCAGCTTACCTCGCATACAGAATTCGAAGCAATTCTCCGTATTACATCAACTCAAGGTAAAAATGAGTCCTCATGCCAGCTCTCTCCCACCGACGACGAGTGCGCTCGCACACAGCAAAGAAGAAAAATAAAAGAAGAAAAAAACAACTTACCCAGAAACGTACAGTGGACCTGTAAGGTATAAGAGGTTATCAAACATTCGCGTTTCTGAAAAACAAAGGTACGCAGATTGAGTGCTAAGGAATGTTGTCGGGGTGGCGTTATACCTGGAAATCCAGGAAAACCGAAAATATTCAAGGAATTTATCAAGTCTGGAAAATTCACAGAAAAATCAGGGAATTTGAACAGTTTCCCAAAAGTCTTTTTCACGCTAATTCGGATTTAATGTTTTACTTCTAAAACTTTCACTTTATTTCAATTCAAATTTCGTATCATTTTTGTTGCATTTCTGATGAAGTGAAAACACGTTTTGTAACGTTGGCCTAGGTGAGTTTCTAGTTTTGTTCATATTATGTCCTTTTCCTATCTTTACCAATACCAGTTTGGGCAGTGCAATTTTTGATTTAGCAAAGCAATGCGTTATAGTAAGGTAATACGGATAATATGGATATTGCTAGTTGAGTGAATTGTGGGAAACATTTTTTTTTTTAAGTTCTGTACTGCGCCTTCCTTCGACCCCAAAAAAATCAGGGAAAAGTATCAGTATTGGTCTGGAAAACCTGGAAAAATCAAGAAATTTCATCAAGAGCTTTTGAACGCCATCCTGGTAATGAACGAACTCAAATTAGATCTCATTCTGATAATCGGTACATCGATGCAATGATGATCTGGGGATCGAATAAACCATGTGAAGCTTGGACCGTCGCAAGTAGAGTGAGTGAAGCAAACGATATGGCTAGTCTCATTTTGACATCACAGAAATAAAAGGCAGGTGTGGAAAAACTAAAATACATCCGTTGACGACAGACACTCGCTGTGTCTGAAAAGAATACTTAGGAGAAATACCCTTAAAGAGGCGACCAAATAGTTGTGTTTGCGCGAGCAACGGGAAATAAATACAGATGCAAACCTATTTACGCTGTTTCTTGGACTTACATGTCAGACTGCATGAGCGTGGACTCGAACCCACGACCTTTGAAACCAAAGGTCCTGGGTTCGATTCCAACCTCAGGCAGTCTAGCATATAAGTCCAAAAGGCAACGTAAATAGGTTTGCATCTGTATTTATTTCACTCTTGTTGAGCCTTTGGCTTTCCGTCTTTAATGGCTACGGGAATTTCAAATTTGAGACCACAAAATGCCCTAACATGACGCTGCTGTTGATATAAAACGAAAGCCAGAAAACGCGTGTTATACCATAATACGAAATATTAAAACGGCTGTGTTAATATTTTGGAGATTCTCTTTTTTATAACTCAAATTTTCAACGCCATGACATGTGAACGTATACTCTCCAACGCAGTTCTGTGTAGCTGCCGCTTACGAAATTAAAGCAGTAGCTAAAATTTAGGCCCAAAATTCCTGAGCGCCTTGAATTAATTAGATGCGATCTTAACACCTATCTCACACCTTCCGGCCTACATTTAGAGTATTCTTACTAATCTACTAATTTTAGAGATTATTACTTTTATTACTTTTAGGTTACGAGCTGCATCGAAGAACGGAAGGCAACATGATGCTGTGAATAGCGAAACGAGCCAACATAAATGATCGCCATTAAAACCTAGCAAACTATTAAGGCGGCCTGCTGATCATTTTAAAATGTATACACATGGAGCATTACGCATTAAACGAGTTAAAAAGGCACCAAATATTTCGGATAGAAGCACTTGTCTCCATTGTCAAGGTAAAAAGTAAAAACACAATTACACAACACCACAGAAAACCTTTCACAGGGGGGCCGCCATATTGGAATTGTACGGCGGCCCCCTTGTGAAAGGTTTTCTGTGGTGTTGTCTAATTGTGTTTTTACTTTTAATTTTGAAAATGGAGGCAAGTGCTTCTCTCCGAATTATTAGGTGCGTTTTTAACTCGTTTAATGTGTAGTGCTCCATGTGCATATATTTTAATCTGTACCACATTAAAAAAAAAACCAATCTGCTGATCATAACGCGATACAACATGTAAAAGTAACAGACGAAATAGACGAAAAATAACATGCAAAGCAGCAATAACGTTACGCAAAGCCAGGATTCAGGACGAAATAAGAATCCAATAACTTGGCGTTACCAGAAATATTTTTCTTGTTTTTATGGCAAATTTGGCTTTATTTTTTTTTCCCGAGGATCTGTTTGCCCTAGCCACAAAAACGAAAACACCCTCCTTCGCAAAGCCATTTAACAGACTTACGAATTTTTTGAATAAGCAGGGTGAATTAGTTTTTTGTTTATGTTCGGCCAAAGAACTACTAACTGAAACGAGTGCTAATAAGCCGGATGTCTATTAGATTCAATGCTAATTGCTTATTTTCAACTGCTTGGCTTCCCGAATTTTATTAACCTAGAGAAAAATCATAAAAAAACCCTCCTTCCTTAATGTTTAAATGTTCTATATTTAAAATGTGAAGTTTTTCAGATGAATGGATATTTCGTAAATTGGGGCCAACAGCATTGGTAAATTTTGGGAAAAAAACTGAAAATGAAAGGAATTTTATTGTTCAAGACAACCACAATCTTAACACTACAAAAAAATTAAATTGGTTAAAAAAACGGAGTTGGTTGCCATCACAAGACAAAAAAAAAGTTAAAAAAATTAACGATAGGCTAAAAGTAAAAAAAAAAAAAAAAAAAACGAAATACGGGATTCGAACCAAGGACCTCTAGCATCACAGGCGGAAACTGTACCTGCTGCGCTATACACACCAACAAACCACGATACTTTCGAATCACTTAGATGCTATCCTATTCTGATCTGGCGGGAAACCTATTGTCTATTGCAGAGAGCTGTTTTCGTTAATAAACCAAACGTGTTCTCTTCAAACGTCTTACAATTACTTAAGACATGAATTTGGTAATGCGCCATGGTTAGAACTAGTGTGCGTCTCGTCGAAATGTAGTATATATTACTGCCTGTGAAGAGAGCCACAATCCATCCATCCATCTTGTACGACCGTAGGCTCCGACTGAAATTCAAAATAATAATAACCTAACAGCTTTTTTTTAAAGGATTAAAACAAAGGAAGAAAGATGATGTTCTTAGCTAAATAGGCTTACATTAGCAATATTTCTGCAATGTAAATAAAATAATTTTAAAGAAAGACGACTGCCAAGGTGGCTGCTCACTGAGATAAATACCAACGTACGTGAATACACACTGACCTAAATACAATCTTAAGACTCCAAGTGAAGGAAAAGTATTCCTGGTAACGTTTTTGTACACGTTTTCAAAGATATTTCAAAAACGGTTTGGCCTATCAACACGTGGTAAACGGCATTGCACAGCTCTGTAAATTGCGCTTCGATTGAGGTATTGGTTGTCAAAATCCGTCAAAAGGAAAAAAATAGTGGCAAAAACAGTTACAGTTTAAAGTTTGTTGTTAGTTGCCAACCGTGCTAACATGAGTTCAGATCTCAAAGATTATTGTTAGTCCACTTGTGATAGGGAGACACTTAAAAAAAACTTGGGATTAACGCGCGTCACCAAAGAAGAAACAGTTTGTGAAAACGAAACAAATGCTGCTGAATTAGAAATGCAGTTAAAGGAATCGCAAAATAAATAATAGGAACTTAAAGCAGAGATGTAATGCCTTAATAAGAACAAACCAAACACGTAGGTAACTTGAGGTAAAATATTATATGATATTTAAATATTAAATAAAAAAAATAAAAAAAACTCAATACGCTTCCTTCCGCTGACCAATCTCTATGATATGCTGGAGACCATTGAATATATTTAAATAAAGGTCGAAGAAGCAAATCAAAATGGATAGAAAGAATAAAGGTAAGAAACTGTAGAATCCTGAACAAGAATTTATTAAAAACCCGCTGAAGCACGGATGGTGTTGAATGCACGGTTTGCAACACTGATGAGGTATGGTAGCTCATTGTATGTCCAATTGTCCATGTTCGACCGAATTAAGTTTCTTAAACTTTTTTGCACACACTAACTAATAAACGCTAGTTTTCTTTCGCTACCTCACTCAATCAGCGCATCCTGTGATTTAAATCACCCACCCCACCTCTAATACCCCTACCCACTTTCTATGATCACTTATATTCGTCCATGTTGATGTTCGCGGAAATATCAGTCATGCTGTGTCTCAAACATCTCCCCCCCCCCCCCAACAGCTAATGATTCCGCCCCCTCCCCTCTTTCTAATAGTCACTTGTAGTATATTCTTCCATGTTCAAGTTCACGGAAATAAATGACTCAGGATTATTGAAGGCAGTCTCGAAGCTGCCCCTTCGAGACGCAAGCTGTCCTGAAAGCTTCCCCCAATGCTTCCCACCTACCAGACGCATGGTTCTTATTTAATTCTTAATAGTAGAGCTTACAAGTAGTAGTCTTGAGATTGTCGTAATATCAGTTAAGCTTTTGCGGTCTCGCGTCGGACCACAAATTTGGTGGCAGCTATATTATGGCTCAGGAATCAAAACTTTAAATAGCGTTTTATACATAAACACAAATCGCTGTAAATAATATTAAGGAAAATTGGAAATAAGCGCGCAGCGAAAATTATATACTAGAAATAACGCAGTTCAGTAAGCCACCTTTATACATTTACGTTTCGTCGGAGTGGCATGATACGGATTCGAACCGGCTACCCAGTTCGCCCCCAGATCACTTGCATAGTGCCTTAATCGCTACGGCCACATCCTCCACGGGCATAAAGATATCTCACTGAACCCGTAATTAAGGTCACAACCGTGACCAGGACTCCATCAGACCGAATATGCTCGGCCATAGGCAATGGAGAAGGAATACAAATCATACACTCAAACGGCTCAATAAAGGAGAAATAAATAAACACAAATCGCTGTAAATAATATTAAGAAAAATAGGAAATAAGCCAGCAGCGAAAATAATACACTAGAAATAACGCAGTTCAGTAAGCCACCTTTATGCACTTACGTTTCTTCTGAGTGGCATAAAGATGGCATATTCGGTAGAATGGAGTCCTGGTCACGGTTGTGACCTTAATAACGGGTTCAGTGAGTTATCTTTATGCCAGTGGAGGATGTGGCCATAGCGATTAAGGCGCTATGGAAGTGATCTGTGGGTGAACTGGGTAGCCGGTTCGAATCCGGGTCATGCCACTCCGACGAAACGTAAGTGCATAAAGGTGGCTTACTGAACTGCGTCATTTCTAGTGTATAATTTTCGGTGCTGGCTTATTTCCAATTTTCCTTAATATTAAATAGCGTTGGTGGGTTTATTTATAATTTGGGGTGTTTCTGTATCGTGCCTTTTGGTGGTTGTTGGTCCACCAATCCAAGACACAACATGTAAACACAAAACAACTCATCAGAAGAAAAACAAAAAGAATCAAATTAATTAAACAAAAAAAAAAAAAAAAAACAGGTTCGCAGCTTATAAAATAATTAGAGCTCGTACCCCCATGAAATTCAGACCGCTCAATTGTGGATGATATTGCCTTTCATTTGATGAAAATTATTTATATACCAAACGCAGTCACGCAGTATACCGAAATGCTGGAAGACGAACGTGTAATTTCAGCCTTTTAAAAAAAGGTAATGCAACCGATCCACAAAACTGCAGACCATAATTTTACCTGCGTTTCTCGAAAGATTGTGTAACGAATCATTGGAAATGAAATGAAAGATTTTCTTAACGACCTAGATGTAATCTCATACGATCAATTCATTTTTTTTTTTTTGCCTAGACTCTCGCCAACACTACAGCTGCTGAACGTCCTAAACGGCTGTACTAGGCCGGAATAGGCTGCAGAGTATCCTTAAATAACACCAACCCATAAAGCAGACTGAAAATATGTTAATAAATTCACGTTGGGGACAAACGAGAGCGCCGTAAATAAACGCAATGTGCAAGGCAGTGAAGCAAAGTGGGAATGAGTCGCTTCACTGCCTGGCACACTGCGCTTATTCATATTTTATCTACAGCATAACAACTTGACAGATTTTCCGTACATGCTTAACGGATTGGTGTTGTTTTCTCTACAGCTTTCAAATTTACAACTCTAATTTAGGTCACTCAAGTAAATCGTTTAAAACGTAGTGACCTTGATCAGTCATGCTAAGGTCAACAAAACCTCATGTGCGTACGTCTCTAACAACTCTACTATGACGAGAAATTTCAAGGTTTTCTTTGAGAAGTCTAGTCGCGACCGCGAACCCGATACATTCAGCATGGACGGCTTTTCGACTACAGATTTCCGCGAATAGAAATTGTAGCATCTCGATTGACATACAGGCTGGTTACCAAAAACGTAAAATATAAAAAACCTACTGTGGCGCCATCTAGCGACAGTGATGCCGTTGACTTTCACTGCCTGCGCCTGGGTGCACAAGTTCGTGCCAAATTTTCAGTCAATCATTAAAGAAACATGTCTCCTTAATTATTTAGTAAAAATTTGGTTTGTCCTCGTGCGCCAGGGCGTATACCAAATGCGCGTAAGAACTGGAGGCATGTGGGTTGTTTGTTTCTTTAACAAAAACGGCGTTGTGTCTTTTTTCGCTTGATGCAAGAAATGCTAGATAGTACTACTGCAGATAGCCCTCGATTCAGCTGGCTTCCGTTCGGTGACAACCTGCCGTTAAGTTGAGACAAAACGAGGTGAAGGTCGAGAAAATTTTTATCTCGACTGCAACACAAATTTTTCTGCTTGACACAGCGTCAGCGTTATAGTTAAAAGGTCATTCCTCCCGGCTCCCAGCGCCATTTTTCTCGATCCTCCACATCCAATACGGCCCTAAAGGTCTATTCACTTATACCGTTAGTCAATTCCTTGGTAAAAATCCGTTTTAAAGTGTGGCGTCTAGGAGATTTTCTGTTGATTTTCTGTTAACTTTATTTACTGCGTCCCGCACGTATATGATCCTTTGCGCACTTACAGTAACCATGACGTTCCACCTCTGTGTGCGCCTGTACTAAATTGCTAATAATTACCATGAGATCAAAAATGTATAAGACTAATGCGGTAAAAATTAAAATAATTATTCCAATAGATCGCCGAAGCAAAATTGTAAGACACTAGTCTAATAAATTATAAATTGTGATGTTAAAATGCGAGAATCATTATGACACAATTAATGCGTTCATCTATTGGGCGCAATGCCAACTGAGACAGTAGCTGCGTTTTGGGCTACCAGGAACGCAGCTAAACGAGCATCACTTTTCACGATACACCGCATGTACAGTCCCACGGCTTTTAGTCACCTACCTTTAGTAAATCCCTTTTCATAAATAATTTTTAAATAACCATCTTGGAGATAGCCTGTTGTAACTGTGGAATTATACTGATTCTATCCTACGCGTAAAAACAAGTCGAATGCTCTGTCGCTGGCTCTACGTTCGAGGGTGCGTTTCGTCACAAGCGCTTATAGTCGCAGACCTAATCTTCCATGTAAACGGATTTTTGCAGGTCCGGGAATGATCAAGTGAAAAACGTCGCCGCACTAGTGTTTTTTTTTTCAAGTTTCTGTCCAAACGTAAACTGAAACTCGTTTCCCTGACCTAACCTAACCTTAAAAAATACGATAAGCTTATAAAAAGCGCTCCATATTTGTAAACTCCTTTGTTATAACTTAGCCATAAATATAAGTGTCCTATCCGTATCAACTGACGGTAGTAAATTGTTGTTTTCTATAGTTTTGTTTTCTGTATTTTTCTATATTTTCTATATCAACTGAGAGTATTCGACGCATAGAACGACATTTGCACGTAATGTAATAAAATAAAAACACCTCCAATATTGTAAAAAATAGAAATACATACACATGTACTTGTTACTCCTGACAGATACCAGATGCACATTGTTCTAATGCATTATTCTCCATTTAAATTATTTATACATATAGAGCAGTGACACGACGAAGTATTATTGTATGTAACTCTATGCTGGAGCCTTAATGGGTTATCTGCAAGGGGCACTTCAGAGAGAAACAGAAGGGCGTCATACTGAAGCCGATGCTGTGAAGATTTCTTAGACCTAAAACGCGCGATTTTTGTTGTTGGAGAAAACAACGTTATTTTAAGCCTAAGAAATCCGCTCTTCCGTTGTTTTTTCCTCCATTTTTATGTAGTGCACCTTGTAGTTATGCCCTCCAAAACCCATACTGGTGCCAATACGGCGGCAAATGTCACTGCTCTATACTTGTTACTACGGATAGATAGATACCAGATGCATATTGTTCTAATTCATTATTCTATTTAAATTATTTATGCATATACTTATTTATTTATTTATTTTTCCACAAGTATTTTTCTACAATTTTCCTAAATCAAAGCATAGGAGTTGAGTCGTGTTTGAATGGATAAGCAACTCCCAGCTCAAATGCATAGCCGAAGTGCGTAGTCTTCGATGGCAAGCGTGACTCACGAAAGTACCCAGAATACAAAGCGCGTCTGCTACTTCCGCCTGACCAAGCCGCCATGAGGTATTCGCGGTTGATCCGCTCGTAGGCGGTAGAATTTTCTGTGAAATACGCCCTGTACTACATTGTTCATGATGTATCAAACGTAGGTAAGATAAGAGATTGTTATATTGCCAGTCGTACGTGCCATTGTGTTTTGTAACAAAGTTTGACAGTCGAACGAAACCTTAACGCCGATTGTTGGGGAAGTAGATATCGTATTTTTGTAACACGAGACGGGGTGCTTATGAATACATGATATTTGCAAGAAAACCGGTGTAGAATGAGTCATCTTCTTGTGACAACAGTAAGTTTAACCAATCTAAAATGTCGTAGCAGCAGAAAAATTGAATAAATTACTAAATCTAATTTAGTACCGTTATACCAGTTTACTACCGCATTATACTAGGCGTCGTCTGCTTTCTCCGCCATGTTGAAAGATGGTTTAGATGGATTAAACCTAGTGCGTTGGGTGTAAATTACCGATCACGCGGCCGCGAGTGCCGATTGGCGTGGCGGTACGTCCTTTGACGCTGCGCTCTTAAACTTCCGGTATAGTCAAGTTGCTTATCCACCAAAACACAATTCAACTCCTATGATCAAAGAAATAGTTACAATTGCAATGTTGCAGAAATACCTTTGCTGCACAAATATTATTGCAAAAACAGTATTTTTTTTTTGCTGCACAACCAGCACGGCACTGCAGTGCAAACGGAAACAAAGTAAAGCAAAGTAAAGTAAAGCAAACGGACCTAACCTTACCCGTTAGGCCAGCTATAAGGCTAGGATAGACGCTCGGGGACAGGGAAGTCAGAACGGCATCTCTTTTATCAACCTTGCGTGAAGCTTGCTTGCTGCGAGAGAGAACTCGATAGGCCTAAATGCTGCAATGCTAATTTAGTGGCAACCGGCCTTTAAGACCTGTTTGGAGTAAGCTAGTTCTGCGTCGAGGAGGCGATTACCTTTAATTTTTATGGTCGTAGTTATTGTCGTTGTTATTGTCATCGTTGGAGTTAACGTCAGCAGCAGGGATAATCAACGGGATGCCCTTTGAAATAAAATATTTGTTTTCATGGCCCAATTTCCGTTCCTTCAACGTAAACACCGCGAATACTTTTTGAGCTCTTCATTTTTGCGTTTTTACGATTTCCCTTTTTTTTTTCGTATATATATACTATAGTTCGCATGACGTGCACGCACTCGCTAGGTAAACATGGTTCATATACGGAAATACATGAAAGGGATGAAAAGGGGATGTTTGTGAACTCCCACAACATTAAGTAGGAAACAAGCCATCAGCAAAAAATCATACAAACTGGTCAACGAATAGTAACGACAGAATACAGTCAATAGACGACCGGTTTACAGAAATCGTCATGCAACAATAATTATTATAAAATTTACACAATGAAAGAAAAGAAAATAGGCGTGTCTTTGTATTAGAATCATTCAGTTTTAAATAAAATCTCCAATGCCGAAAGAAATGGTCTTCATTCCAGCTCTATCTGCACTGCTAGCATCTACTACGCCAAACAGGTATACACAAACTTCCTTTTTCTCTGTAAAAATCGTTATTCTGTATGTTTTGATAGAACTGCTAGAAAAAGTCGTGAACACGAGTGGATAACCACTGCACAACTGCAAAAGCGAACAAGGTAAGTCCGGGTCCCGATGACAAGTTCATCAGACGGAATATTCATATGTCAGAGCACGGAGGTCGGTTCAGGGTTACACCGGGTCGCATTGTAGACGAGTAAAATTAAAGGATGATATAGTCAAACGGTTATATATTAGCAACTGCGATATACTTCCTAAGAAGACAAAATACCAAGGCCAGGAAATTCAGTTCACCGTGCAGCATGCAAGGGTCCTTACATTATTAATGTAAGGACTATCAACAATTAGGCGAATGGGAAACACGCAACCGTGCAATGTGAACAAATACCAAGGCACGGAATTCATCATTACTGCCGAGCAGGTAACGTTGTCAGCCAGCAAAGGTTGATTCGTTGTTGGAAACGAAAATGAAACGATCCCGGCTTCCGCTGAAATCTTAGAGTTTAAAACAAAATGACACTAAATCTCTAAATAGGGCCTCCTCAAAGCCTCAAAATTGGGTGGTTGACATGATTCAATGATTTATTTATTTTGCAAGTGCGAACTTCGCGACTTAGGGTAAATTTTAGTTTAAAAATAGAAAGCAACAATTGGCACATTGTTATCGCGACTACATCCTCCTACCAAGCCTGTGGACATTCGTGCCAAGGGGCTACTGGTTAAGCTTCGTCACAGAGCCATTGCTAGAGGGGCCACTGACCCGTTGGCTGGTATCATACTTGACTATGTTACGTTGTCTCCGGGTGCCCGGGATCTGTTGGGTACGTTAGGGACTGGTGCTTCTCTTTTGCTGCATGAGGATGTGCAGAAGGTCTCCAGCCCGTGCATTGTTCACCCGCCGTGCCCGTGGACTTGGTGTGCCGCTGCTGAGGATGCTTTGCTCTCGGCAGACCGTCCTTGTAGGGCAGAACAAGCTTTTCCCTCCATTGATATCTTCTGTGATGCATCCTTTCATGCAAAGGAATATGAAGGCGGGGTTGGGATTTCCATTCCGAGGCGGCACATCGGGCGTAGTTACTTTTTGGCTGGTTTACCTTCAGCATTTCTTGGAGAGCTGGTCGCAATTTCTGTTGCTCTAGACACCGGTTTGGACTTGCAACTATCTAGGTTCAGGGTTCTTTCTGACTCCGCTGCCGGGTTGGGCTTCTTGAGACGGTGTTTTAGGTCTATGGCAATCTCTCACCCCATCGCACTAGAGATTGGGTGGAAGCTGTTTCAGGCGTTTCAGACTGGTGTTTCTGTCTGCCTGGCTTGGGTGCCCGGTCACTCGGGGGTCTTTGGGAATGAAGCTGCTGACGACCTTGCTCGGCAGGGCTTTGAGTCCAGGTGTAACCCTGTTCTCTTTCCTGTTGGCCCCAGGGATCTGGGATCAGTTGTCTCTGCAATCTTTGGTAAAGAGTGGCAGGGCCGTAGGTGTGATGGCTTATCGGGGCGCACGCTGTATGAGGTGCACCCATCGACTTCTATTCCGTCTGCTCTAGGGCACCTGCCACGTAGAGACGCTGGCTTGATCTCCAGACTGCGTACAGGGCATGTACAGCTGCGAGCGCATCTCTATCGTCTAGGGTGGTGTGACTCCCCCGTTTGTGTTTGTGGTACGGGTGCTGAGACAGTTTCGCCCTTTTTTTTTTCGTGCCCTCTCTGGGTGGTGCATCGTCGTCGGCTACTGAGTGGAGTGGGAGCGCGTTTGCAGGATGTGCTGGGAGTTCCGCCACACTTGTTGGCACCGCGACACACACTTGGGGTCGTGCCTGGCCACTGGCCGCTTCACCTGATTTCTCCCCCCCCCCTTGTTTCCCATTGTTGTCTTTGGTTTATATGTGGGGTCGGTTAGCTAGTTTCGTTATTTTTTTTTAGGTGTATAAGTTAGGTTAAGTCAATTTCATCTTACATTGTCAGTCTCATTGGGCTCAAGTGACATTCTACTTCCCTTTGTTCTTTTTTTTGGGCTTCTACGTTGTACACCATTGTATCATTTAGCGTTTGTGGAACGTTTATTCTTAGGTTAAGTTAATAGTTCTTAGGTTAAGTTAATTAAGTAGGATAGTTTGAGCGAATGATTGTCAAAATCTATACGCTCAATATAAATAAAAAAAAAAAAATCCGCCTACCATAAAAAACTAACTATAAGAAAATTAACTGAACAAAAAACAGCTGCACCGTTACGAAAAAAAGCATTAGAGCTCGCAACCCCATACTCACAGCTGTGAAGGTAAACTAATAAAACCGGATTAGAGTTCACTCGACTCGAATGCAACAAATTATTATTTGAACTCCAATTCCAGAGAGTAAGGGCTGTTTTTATTCAATTGTTATGTCAGAAAGTGAACGCAGTTTGTGTTCGAAATGTTTATTTGTGTGTATGTAAATTTGTGTGTGCTTAATTTGTGTATTATACAGGCTTTTTTATATTTGTCTGTGTTTGTTGTTTTATATTTTAAATCTGTTTCGTGTGAGTGGCTATATGCGTATTTTGTGTGCATTTATAATTTGTGAAACCACCCATACTGCTAGTTAAGGCAGTTTTTTGTGTCCTGTTTTTGTGTTAGATGGTTTCCGTTTTAGTTCTAGTTCGTGGATTAATTACGTGTTCATTTTGTGTACATTTTTTTAATCTTTCAATTTTGTAAGAGTTTGGTGTTAATGGCGTCTGCTTGTATGTGTTTGTAAATTAAGTATTCGTTCTGGTTCATGCGAGTGTACATGTAGCATTTTGTATGTGTATTTTTTGTGTACGAAATATCCAACCATTGTTTATTTGATGAGTGATGTACATACACGTGTGTGCATGGAAACTGGCATGTCACAATCCTTGTTCCCTAAAATTGGAGTTCAAATAATGGTTGTTGCGTTCGAGTCGAGTAAACTCTAATCCGTTTTTATTCGTACCTTCGCAGTGGTGAGTATGGGAAATCGAGCTTTAATGCTTTTTTTTTTTATGTTCAGATAATATGTTGGCTGTTTTTTTCGTTCTCTTTTTATTGTAATTGCTACGGTTTGATCTATCGTTGTAAACGGTACGTCCACTGTCTACCCATTCCCAATTTAGTTTGCGAAAAAACGGAAATTTTAAAAGCGTGTTTATGTTCAAGTTCCGCCCATACTTTGTCCCATGTTTATTATTTGACGGTAACACACTAGCGTGTGTCTAGATTTAGCATGTCTCATCTCGACGGGTAGTTGACTCTGCATTGTTGCAGGCAAATGCAGTATCGACAATCGCGGAAACAATAATCAACTGGCTTCCCAAAGCCCGCATTGAAGAACTAAATAAGTCATTCAGTCTTGTCGGCCGCCCAATTATTATTTTCAGGACAGGAGGCCACAAAATTAAAGACTTTGCACCCTATGGTTTAAAACTTGATGATCTCAGCGAAAACCAAGACCATTTATTTCATTTTGGTTCTCCACAACAAGTTAACCTGTCTCTGGCTCACAATGCTAACTCAACAAGATACAACGACAATGTTACTTTTCCCGCGCCCAAGCATAGTTGCATCTTATTCGAATGATCTATAATCCGATTGTGGCCTCGCTTCTTTGCTCCACCATTGTTACATGTTGCGTCACTGTAATATTTTACATTGTTAGCCTAGCCTCCGCGGTTTTTTTTGCAGTAGATGTAAGAATCTCATGACGACTTCTGTAAACGGTCATGGGCCTCTTTTGCTCTCTCACTCCCTGCAATTGTGGAAGGAGGATTGGAAAACGACCCAGACAGGCAGGGTTCCTTTCGGTATTCTTCCAGTGTGTGATTACATGACAGCGTTGGATGACCTTCCGTACTGGGCAGCCCGTTTGCTGTCTCGGCTACGGACTGGTCATACGCTGTTACCTTCTCACAAGCACCGCATCAACTGGAGTGAATCAGCGCGCTGTACAGAGTTTGGAGCTGATGAATCCATCACCCATTTCTTGCTGCATTACCCAATGCACAGCGGCATTTGTAAAAATTCGAATCAGTTTATGGATTATCAATCAAGGATCTTCTCAATACGAACAAGTCAAGAGCAAGATTGAGGTGTCTGCTGTCTGTTGCTAAGTTATGCAAGGTCCACCGGTGTGTTTGTATGAGTACTAGTTGTTCCCCGGTGTAACATACGCCGGGCTAGTTGATAACCGATGAATCAACTCGGGTCTAATAGTCAGCATTATTGAAGCAATAGTGTTTGTTTCTAATTGTTAGAGCGCATATTCATTTCATTGTCGGCCGCTCGCCCTACTTGAACTTGAACTTTATTACCCGAGTTCTAATACCCCAACGTCATACACTCGGTCTACAGCCGCCTGAACATTTTTTGAAAACGAACTCGTTCGCAAACGAACTCTAATGGACAGATCAGCAAACAAATTTTAACACGGGATGCCATCTGTGGTCGCCAAACTGGAAGCTGTAGAGCAGTGACACGACGTAGTATTATTGTATATAACTCTATGCTGGAGCCTTAATGGGTTAGCTGCAAGGGGCACTGCAGAGAGAAACAGAAGGGCGTATTACTGAAGCCGATGCTGTGAAGAGTGATTTCTTAGACCTAAAACGTGCGATTTTTGTGGTTGGAGAAAACAACGTGATTTTAAGCCTAAGAAATTCGCTCTTCCGTTGTTTTTCCCTCCATTTTTATGTAGTGCACCTTGTAGTTATGCCCTCCAAAACCCATACTGGTTCCAATCTGGTGCCAATATGGCGGCAAATGTCATGCTCTATACATGAGCTTACATGCTCTATAGTGATAGTAACAAGGGGGACGGGATGCATCAAAACATCATATCCGTTAATCGGCCCGCCGCCCAGCTAGTTGAAGCAAAATGCTGCAAAATGCTGTAACTCTGCCCATAAAACAGTATTGAGATTGATTGGTAACTTTGAATTTATGCTTCCGCTGACTCTCAAACCAGCAAAATGCACGGCTTTCTGCTATATTTCATCTTAATGCACGGCATGGAAGAATTTATTTTTGTGAAATTAGCGAGATGGCTAGTTACCAGCTCGTAATTAGGAAAATATCAACGTTATTTGCATATTTTTTCAACTAGCAAACGATAAGCTGTATCACTGACAGTCTCGCTAATATACTGCATCATTAATACACCGTAGACTCCTTATAAATCAAACGAAGTTTCAACCTTTTCTGTTCATCGTTATTTGTCCTTAGATGTCTGAAAACAGCCAAACCGCCTTAGCTGTGATGACACATTTAGTATCTAGTGGTCGCCATGCACCTATGTGTATAGCTGGATCCGATGGACGTTAATGTGATCGTTGAATCTTGGCGGGGGACACACTAGTGAGTGTCTTAATCAAAGTTATTCGCACCTTATTATCGAAAAGAAAACGTAAAGCTGTATCACTACTAGTAACTTTCGCATTGCTAGGCTACCTTTCGGCCTTTTCTGTCGCGTTTTACAGCCAAACTGCCGGAAACTAGTGTCGAGTGGTCGCCATGCTCATATACATACCATAGATATTTTATCTGGATAGGACGGACTTAACGTTGTCGCTGAATGTTGGTGGCAACACACTAGCGTGTCTTAATTCTGTACTGACTTTTCAATTTTTTTTTTGAATCTTACTGTTATGGTTAAAAAAAAACCTTGCGTGTGAATATAAAGAAAGCTGCAGTAAAAGGACAAGTCAACAATTGGTAAATTCAACTCCCAACTTCAAATATCTTAACATAGAGTGAGGGTGCGCAACGACTCGCCTTTGCGTAGTCGCAGCTAGAAGCTAGAAAGCATCTGAAATTACAACAGTTTTCTTTTATTTCTTTTTGAGCCGTAAGTCAGCCGAAATAATTTAATCCTCGTGTGGCTGAACCGGCTCAATTTTGAACATTACCAGATTTTTATAAAAGAAGAAATATCTGACAAAGGGAGGTGCCAACACGGGGATTTAATAAGGGAAACCTCCGGTCATCGTAGGTCGAAAGATTGTCCATAATTGGCCAGAATACTTCCCGTAGCCGCTAAAGGAACATGGTAGCCTCACATGCTACCCCATCCGGCAGTCCTGGCGGGAACTTTGCCATGATCCTCTTTCCAGGGGTGTGACCATCCGCAAACAGGCTAAGCTCTCTCACCGCTCAGCCACGATGACCATGTGACCACATGGTGGCGGCTTTAGCTCTGCCGGCTCACAACGAAAACAGTCAATAATGTGAGTTCAGAAGCGTCTGGCATTTGTTTCGTCAGGAGGAATTCTTTATCTTATTGTCACGGATTGTAAGACTGCAAGCATTAACCCAAACGATGTCGGATTGAGCTAATCCAGGTAACGTTGTTACCATGGCAGTGCCACTTTTGACGTCGCGATTAAATTGCAGCTGCGAGAATTAAGGCGGGTCGTTGTATAAAGGCGCCCTTATATTTGTACCAATCAAATCACTGCCGAACAACGAGCTCCTCTTCAATCTTTTTGAGTAATTCTGGGAATTTTCACATTGGTGTCTTAATTCTTGGTCTTATTTAAAACTCCAAAACGAAAAAAGAACGATCGATACCCTTTTTAAAAACAATTTTATCAGTAGTAATGTCACACGTGCGTGATTTTTTATCGATAAATTTTCTCAATCACGAGTTGCATTCTGAAGATTAAAAAATATCAAGTGCTTGCGTGACGTGCTTTCATCAGCTTGGGAATGTAACGACTGGTTGAGAATATTTATCGATACTACGCTCGACTTGTATTTGAAACGAGAATATACCTTCTCCTTTCAAGATCAACTTTAAAATAGAAATTTCCAACTTGCGTAAAGCTGCCTATAGTCGTACTGGAGCGATTTCTTGCTTAAATTCATAATTTCTCTTTAACGAAATGATATAAGTCTACAAACTGACGCTAAATGTACTCATTGGTTCGTTTAGTGTTCGTACGAATGTTATTTTCTACCTCCGCCTCTAAAGATAAAATTGTTTTTTTTTTCCCCCAACTATCCATCATAAACTTCCTGAAAGTAGCCTAACTTACTGTGAAAGTAGACGAGTGTTGTAGTACGATATTAGTCATGGAGCATCAAGCAACATCATACATGTTTTATTTTCAATAAAGTGTTGCTTTTAAGTTTATCGTAGAATATTATCCGTAACGCATTGCTAAGATTTACGACAAATATATATTAATTTATTTTTAACTTTTTACGCTTAATTTAGGTACCAATTTTTTTTTTTTTTTTACATACCTACTACGGCCGCTGCTGCCGCCACAGTTTATTGTTGGAATATTAGCGGCGATTAAGAGAACAATTTGTTTATCTTTTTATGCTCGGGCGAAAAAGTGACGGTAGACTGTTTGAACTTAGCCGGGCTAACTGATCGTTCCGACGGACCGTTCTGTCGCAGTGGTAACCAGAGAATATCAGAGAATATCTGAGAATATCAGAGAATATCTGAGAATATCAGGAATATCTGAGAATATCAGAGAATATCAGAGGGAAGCCGTCCAGCGCTTCAAGTCGCGAGCAAAGATTCTGTTACATCATTATTTGTTTCAACAAAAAAATTGTTAAATGGAGTTACGTTGAGCTTGTGTTACGCGTCGAGATCAGAAAGACGGTCTATTCGGTCGTAAAAATTTGATGGACGTACCAAGCTGTCAGTTTAATGTGATAAAATACCCGGTTGTCGTTTTATCCGTGTTAAAGTGGCACTATCACCGATTGAAAGCAGACGAAATCTGACAACATCTAGCGCTATGTAGTACTATCTAGCACTTGCTTGCACCAAGCTAAGGAATGCATAACGGCATTTCTTTTAACGAAACAAACAAGGCACGACATCCTTAATTATTGCATTACAATTTGGTTCGACTTCGTGCACCTGGAAGCAAGCTGTGCAGGTTAACAATAAAACTGCCGCTAGATGGCGCCAGGGTATTTTCGTTCGCATTTCAGTCGGTGATATTGCCACTTTAAGGAGGCATGATTGGCTGGTGGCTGCCGTTTACTGGCTCCCCATTGGTTAATTGCCGTAAAGGCCGTACCATCTTTGCCTTCCATAATGCTCCGCTAAAAGGCGGCACAAATACCTACGCGGCTAGTAAGCCAAGTGGCGCCATCAATTGGCAGAATTTGGAACCCCCGCCGGTTATCTTGAAATTTCGCCGCTTGGCGTAGAGATGACAGCACCTAGCAACTTACGCTTGCTTCTATGTCTGGTTGATTTTAGTCACCTTTTTTGGTGTGATCTGTAGGTGGCTTTGATTAAACAAATGGCCACAAGTACATTCCAAGATGTAATTCCATTGGTGTCATTCGAAGATGGCAGATCTGCAGTAGGCAGACTCAGTATGCTGTAACGTTTTTATTTGTAAATATGTCATTGTAGGTGTGACTAAGTCATCAATACGTGTGCCGAAAATTAAATCATTCTGCATGCTTTGATGAACTTGTGGCCATTTGTTTAACCTGTGAGGAGGTATCTTGGGCGCCACAAATTAATTAGCGATTATGAAGGTATATTCTTAAATTAAAACAATTTTTTTTTACATCTTTACCTTTTTTCAATTTTTAAGCTTAGTAATGGTGCTTAAATAATTCCGGCACTTTTTCCATCAAACGTGAAAATTTCATCTATCCCCACACCACTAAATAAATTTTATTATTCTTTTTAACCTGTTATATTAAAGATTTACATTTTTGGAAAATTAAATGAAGCACGAAGAGATTGTGTCATGACGTCGTAACGAGTTCAACCCATTGTTCAACCCATTTTACACACCCCTGCCACGTTATTTGTGCGTCCGCGCAGTTCGTAAATTAGAAACGAACATTTAGGGAGCGTTTACTCAACAACTCGCCTCTGCATTCTCACTGCTAGAATTTAATCGCTATGGCAAAGGTGTCAAAATTGCCATGTTAACAACGCCACCCGGAGTAGCTAAATCCGACATCGTTTGAGTAACTACTTGCAGTTTTATAATCCGTGACAATAAGATAAAGAATTCAAGCTAACGAAATAATTTTCCCAGTCGCGTCTGTATTCACATTATTGACTATTTTCGTTGCGAGTCGGCAGAGCTAAAACTGCCGCCATATTGGAATATCAGACGATTTCTACCTTCTAGATGCGAGAATGCGCAGGCGAGTCGTTGCTTAAACACGCCCTTACATTTTATTTTGAAGCAAATAAAAGGTCAGACGGGCGAGTCAGCATCGTATCTTGCTGTGAAAATCGAGCAAATTATTAAGTTTCCAAAAACGTGTTTTGGTTGTGCAAAATCAACTACGCACGGATATCAATTGCTCTTTTTGTGTGGTGGAATGTAAAAATCGGCTAAGATTTGAGACATTCTAGGACAAGGGGAAGCACCAATCTCTGACAAGTGAGACGAACCGGCAAGATAACAAATTCCGAGATAACCAGGCAGATAACAAAACTGATATAAATGTGTCCTAACCAAAAGAAGCTAAACATTATTTTCATGAGGATTCCAGCAAAATTTCAAATTTCTGATCTAATGAAAAACGTTTCAGTAAATGATGGCAAGCGTGTTGACAGAGTCGGACAGAACGTATGTACAATTAATAGGTAAAAAGTTTAAAAAAAAATAAAACTGCCTGAGATACTGAAAATCAAACAAGGTCTAAGAAGGCCCTACAAATACTGAGAAGAGACGTAAAGTCAAACGGCCTCGGTTAATAAAGTCTGAAACAAAACCCACAACGGTGAAAGAAAACCCGCAAAGTTTTAGCCAATGAAAGTAATGATATCAGAACAAAAATAGCTGCCACCAAGTTGCTACATTAGTTGCCAAGGTAATTCCACCGACTATTATATCAGACGTTAAATGAAAAACCTAACCATTGCTACAACCCGTAGTAATGGTGAAGTTTTTCATTTAACGTGTAAAGTAATAGTTGGTGGGATTAGCCTGCAACTTGGTGGCAGCCATTTTTGTTCTGATACACTACTTTGATAGGCAGAAACTTTGGCGGGAACTTTTTTCACTTTTGTGGGTTTTGTTTCAGATATCACTTCATTTATAGTTTTTTTTTTTTTTGGAGGCATTTGTTTTTTGCCAGTGCCCTTATCTACTATCTGACAAGCATGGCAGCAACAGAAATAGTTTTGTGTCTTTGCGTACATTGTTTATTTACTGACAAACGCTTGCACTCGCAGTGGGAAGAGTAGCTTATTTAATTTATTTCTTGTATTTTTTTTTCAGAATAATTTCTCAGGATGAAGAACCCACTTGTAGTCGCTTTGTTGGTGTCCCATGTGATTGTTACCATATTCTTGCAAAAAGCAGTTGCAGCGCCACTTGACGGAAAAGGAACGGAAGAAATCCCTGTTACGATTCCACCTGAAGGATCGACTGCATTTGCAGGAATGGCAGCAGTCGAAGAAATCCCCGTTAC
>JAHWFP010243019.1:46602-92177 GCA_023313725.1 Lithobius niger
CCTCAGGGCAGCTACCATCCATTCTTAACTCTGCCCTCCCCCTCCCTCCCCCAAATTGTAGGTCTTCCCTCCCTGCACCACGGATCGCTCCCCTCTTTTTAAAATGTTTGTTACGTATATTCCGACAGCTTATCCCCCCCCCCCTCCTCAGATATATGGCCTACCCCATCCCCGGTCACTCATCCTTAAGTTTTTGCATATTTTGTACTGAAACTTTGAGCATTCCTCCACCCTTCAGCCCCACACGTAATCCCTACGTTTTTTTTTATTCTTTGCACTGAAATTTAAAATCCCTTGTCACTCATTCGTACTTTTTTTTTTAATTTTTGCACTGAAACTTCACAAATCCCCCCCCCCATCCCTACAATTTTTTTTGTTTATTGCTTTTTTCCACCCTTTTACTGGGATATCGGTGCTTACATTATCAACTGACCAACCCCCTCCCCCCTTGTCATCAGTCGCCACCAGCTGGCGAACCCGCTTTCCCCCCATCCTGATGACGTAAAACTTGAACGTGCCGTAAGTGAGATTTGAGACTAAAGGCCGTCCTGTTGATATTTAGCACTAAAACAATTCTGTGCCATCATAAAGAATACCAACAATTATTGGCACACTTAGTAACTTAATTATAAAACAATACTAACCAACAGTACAACAATACTAAAACAAATGAAATTCCTTAAATACTAATAATGCAAACCGCAAGCAATTTAAGCAGCATATCAGTTCTCAATACGAGTAGCGCCAAGCAGAAAAAAACAAACAGCAAAAAAAAAAAAAATAAACTCTATTCGTATTTTGCTGTGAGCCCTATAGACTGGTTATGACATACTGGTTAGCCGTGCCATATTTTCCTCAGCGAGTACAAAAACAAAATTTTGTTGGATATGAAAGAAATTCTATTCAATAGAAAAAAAATTTCTATCTGTTGGGAAAAAATTTCGATCTGTTGGGAAAAAAATTCTATCTAACGGGAAAAAAAAATTCTATCTGTTGGGAAAATCATATTTTCTATCTGACGGTATTTCTATCCCATGGGACGTTCTATCATTTTTATCTGATGGGTTTTCGATCTGACGGGAGGACACCACCCTGCCACCGGTCGTTCGACACCCAATCTCAAATCCTACATTTCCTACCCTACAGAATGAAAGCTCGAACACATGGTCGTCTACGACAAGACAAACTGTTGTCGATTCTCCCAACAACGCGGATGATTTCCAATTACGAATTTCCCTTTTTTTTCCTGATGCGCTGGGCCGTATCGCTGCCTGGTGAACTCAGTGGTCGGACGCCTGGATAATTACATGGTTATTTAATTTGCCGTTCGGTCGGTAGATGGCATCGTATGTTCTGCCGCTTGGTTTTGCCGTCGGTCGGCCGTGGTTGCATTGCTGCAGGGCGCTGCGCTGCGGGCGTTGTGTAATACATAGTATACAGGGTGAGGCAAAAGTTTGGTCACACGCAAATAACTGCCGTTATAGTGGTCCTATGTTAATTCTGAAGACATATTTGTAATGTAAGTTAGATATGGCAAAGCCAATGAAGACATTTTCTATGACCTTGAAAACAGCATTCAAGGTCATCCAAGTTCTATCTTCCAAACGGCACAAGATACAGCACAAAAGTGAATTACAAAGTTGTACGTGAGCATTAAACATGACAAACTACGGAAACAGATTGAAAATCGGAGCATAATTACAATAGTTACGAGGAAAACAAAATGGCAACAATGTCTTCCCTGAATCAAGGATGCTTCCATATATATTTCATATGGTTTGGCAATATGCTCTGTTTGCAATGCTATTGCCGGGGGCTCCGCCAGTTCCGCTCACACGATGGCGCCAGCAGCAAGTTAAAGTTAGCGGCGGCGCCAAATTAGTATTGCGGTGATAAGGGAAAGGCTGCGCCGATTGCTTGTTTCGTGCTATGATTCAAAACGTTTGTCAACAGAACAAATTCCTTTGAAGAAGATTCGTGCAACACTATAGGCTTAACGTCTGGATACGAGATATCTCACGAAATGATCGGGAGTTGACAAAAAAAGACGTTGATTTGGAGCCTCACTTTGCACCGGTTAGTTCTATTTGGTTCTAGGTGTGTCCACAAACTAGCGGTAGCATTGGAATGCATGCACGCATCTGACAAACACTGTCAATGAATTAACTACGTTTTTTGTTAATCCTAGATTTACGCCCGCTTCAGGCGGACACGTGTTGATTTAACTGTGACCAGTTTTCGCTTCGTCATGATTTGATTGTCGAAAGTAATAGAACTGCCGAAATCACGAGACGGCAACTGTCGATTTAACAGTTGGCGTAGTCTAACAGTTTTTCGTGGAGTTATGTGGTTAATTTTAGACACGTGGGGCTAAACTCTTCTTGTTTTTGCTTTATTTATACTAATAAAAAAAATTAAACGTGTTTAATTCAATATTTCACACTTATTTTGTTTGTTTGGCTTTTGGGCAGCTGAATTTGGATGGCTTGCCTGCGTTACTTGTTGTTGCCTAGCAACCAGTAGGCGAGAATGCGAATGACGCGTTGCGTTGCGAACTTTGTTTTCAAATCGTTTTTAAAAATACTTCTAATGAAGTAAACATTTTCTCACTTGACTACGTTATGAGAGGAACCATAAATTATCTTTCTTCATTGTTAAAATTATTTTATTTGCTTTACGTAGCCGTAACAACGTCTCAAAACGAGACCATATCACATCATGCCCATTGAATTCAATGCTAATGCACCGACGAGCTCGACCGATCGTGATCGCAGCGCCACTCGCAACTGGAACTGTCCCTGCCCCAAGCTCGTAGCACAGCACTGCCTAACCATATGAAATATATATGGAAGCATCCTTGCCTGAATGTTTTAACTGCCATGCAGTGAAGCTTATGGGCTGCTTCTACAAGCGAGTGCACGTATGTGATTCGAGTCTTTCCTGCGTCAATCAATGCAAGTGAACGAGTACAGTTCAGGATGAAATAAAAGAAAACAACGTATGATACAGTTTAGTCTAAAGTACTGCGCCATCATTAACAACACAGATGGTCACGTTCGGTACGTGATATTTTCTGATTTTACATTTATTTTTTTTCCGGTGCCGAAGCCCCATTCAGCGACATCCCGCCCGTTCGCAACAAATGTATAGCACCATAAAGAAAAGACCATTTGGAGAAAAAAATCGAATAAATGGATTTTTTCAAAGATTTGTCGCCTCGTCCTATGGGGGCACTTTCATGCCTGTCCCTTGCAGTCTTCCCCCCCCCCCCCCCCCCCGCATGCCCTCCCGATCGTTATTTACGTCATGTTTTACTACTGCAAGGTAAAATTCCACACCCACTCCGGAAAACAAGTTATTTTTGGCATATTCTGATCGTAGGCCTATCCTGCATTTTACCTAAAACTTTTTTCTGAAAAAAAAAGCCTGAGGGTGGGGGGGGGGAGATCTGCATATTCCTAGGTGGCAGAAATATAAATCCACCACTACCAGTGACGCAAATTCATCTTGTCAATTGCTTTCTGTTCACCATAAATTTGTAATTTACCCTTTAATGGAAATAATCTGCAATGCCGTAATGATTTATGAAGTTGTTAAAAAATACGGGCTTTCGAATGTCTAGGGCTTTCCCGCCTAGGATGAAAGTTAGGGGATTCGTAACGACAATGCGTTTTTTTCATTGCTGGCTGGTTGGTTGCGACCGGGCTTGAAATCACTCAAAAAAGCATTATCCGGCTTCGGCAAACAAAAATAAATGTAATATCAGAAAGTAATCACATACCGAACGTGAGTTTCTGTGTTGTGAATAATGGCTCATTACTCTAGGCCTAATCGGTAGCCGTTTTCGTTTACTGGATCTGGAATTTAACTGCACTCACTGATGCAGTAAAGGCTCAGAACTCGTGCACTCGCTTGTAGAGGCAGCCCTACACTGCAGCTTCACTGCATGGCAGTTAACAACGTTCAGGGAAGACATTGTTTCTATTTTGTTTTCCTCGTAACTATTCGATTTTCAGTCTGTTTTCGTAGTTTGTCATGTTTAATCCTCACGTACAACTTTGTAATTCAATTTTGTGCTGTATCTTGTGCCGTTTGGAAGATAGAACTTGGATGACCTTGTTTGCTGTTTTCAAGGTCATTGAAAATGTATTCATTGGCTTCGCCATATCTGACTTACACTACAAATATGTCTTCACCAGAATTAACATAGGACCATGATAACGGCAGTTATTTGCGTGTGATCACACTTTCGCCTCACCCTGTATACATATAAATGTACTATATATATATATATATATATATATATATATAAATATATAGATAATGATGATACACAATCATTGTTTCAATTGTTAACGACTGTATCATCGATTTAAAGGAAATCTGACTATACTAAGCATAATTTCAAAATGGCCGTCTTTTTTCAGGATGGAGATCATTACAGATTAATAGTGATGATGGTACATTGACTGTTTCACTTGACATCAACTATTTTGTCTCTGTTCTAGATTTGAAGAAAATCGGACGATAATAAGCATAATCGCAAAATCGCCAACCGAAATCAAGAGAGTGGTTATTAGAGATTACTAGTGGCGATGGCACATTCACTGTTTCATGTGTTATCAACAATGTCATCTCTGTTCTAAATTTGAAGGAAATCGGCGGCAATAAGCACAATTTCAAAATGACCGCCCAATTGCAAGGTGGTGGCCATCAGGGGCGTCGGGACATGGGGTTATGGAACACCCCCCCCCCCCTCCAATGTTAGCAAGTTACACGAAAAGTCGGCAATTTTGAGCCTCGTCGGCAACAATGTGTTTCTGAAAATGTTTTTTTCCCTAAAAACTACGTTACGGTGTAACTCCTGCTTGCTTTAAATACAAAAGTCTTGCATGAGGTTTAAAAAAAGAACGGTGTACTAAATTTCTTTAAGCAGTATTATTACTGCTGACTTTTAACGGGGAAATTATTGTATACCCACTTCCCCTTCCTCCACTCTCAAACGTATTCGGCACCTCCCCTATATTTCAGCCACTACACGAAGACACCAAGACATTCTAAAGGATGAAAGAATAAAATGGGGAAACGTTAGATGACGATTACCAAAAAATACACAAAAAGAAGCAACAGCGGCGACAATGTAAGACCGAAGCTTGCTGGAACACCAGTGGCCAAAGCTGGGAAAAAAAACAAAAAAACAAGAAAAATCGGCAGAGCTCGGTGAAAGTTGAAGCAGAGGGAGAAAATGGATTAAATAATGATGTAGGCAATAATTAAATAAATAGTAAGTTGTCTTTATACCAGTGGACAAGTGGCCATGTCGGTAAAGGCGGTAAGGCAGCAAACTGGCGATGTACTGGAGTGCCAGTTCGGATGCGGATCACGTCGCTTGAATGAAACGTAAGTGAATAAAGGTGGTTTACTGTACTACATTAATTCTAGTGTATAATTTTAGCTGATGGCTTTACTTCCAATTTACCAGTAATAATTGGTAGAGTGCGTAAGACAATAATTTTTGAACCTGGATGCATCGTAAACCACAGTTTACTTGGCAAAATGACCAAGAATTACTGGTCTTATTGAAATCTCAACAACTTTAATATTTTATTTCTCATTATTATTTGCTTTGTAAATCCGTTTCGCTAAACAATATTTTTTTTTCAAAATTACGTGCCTTGCTCTCGTTATATGTCTGGCTGCGGCATGTATCTAAATCCGGATCTTAAATGTTTAAAGAATGTTGATTCGGTAAAACGGGAATTCCCTTCTTGCCGAATTTTAATTTTTGGCGAAACAGGAATACACCGTATGAAGCTGAACGATATTTGTTGCGATGTGATCAGTTTGTATTTGATTTTATGTTTAGGTTAGCTATCGACTTTTTTTTTAAATTTGGTCTGTTGACACAAACAAGTAATTTGTACTTCGTGCCATCATTAAAATTAAAAAGAAAAAAGAAAACTTGATGCAATTTTCAAATCACTCCCTAATGTACCCCTGTTTATTGTTAAAGAGCAGATCATTTCTCTAGCAGCTTCTTTAAGTTAATGAACTAAATTTTGAACCTATAAGCACGCGACAACGCTTTTTTGCCGTGACGCGCGTATCACGTGACCGGACTAGTCCACTCAGACAGTCAAATATCCGCTGTTCTCGTTCGTCAGTGGCTGAGTCATGATGACATCACGGCAAACAGCCGTGGTTCATAGTTTTTTTTTTTAATAAAGGTGCTTGCTTTTATTAAATTGTATCTCTTCAGAACCACGGTTTTTTTTCAGTTTTGGGGATTCATTAAGACTGATGATTTTATACTACTCTGTAGAGGGAAGAGGACTGATGTTTACCCACGACCAAGGTCGAGTGGAACGATAGTATTAGGTAAGGTTGGTCATTCCCGAGCTCATTATCTTTTTTTCCCGCCAAATGACGTCACTGGAGCTTCTGACTTTATGCGTACTTTTGTGCGCATGTGCGTGAGATTTTTACGAATTCGTTGATTTGCGTTGCGCAATGTATTACGTCTACCTACCATGATGCTAAACGGTATTGTTTTTGTGGGGCTCTTTAAGATATTTACGTAGACCTACAGCTTGAACTGAATTGTCCTCGTAAATAATAAACAACCGTAAGCATCGAAAAATAGCTGGCGTAGACGTTGAGACCAAAGAAGAACAATTGAGACGGTTCACGCTATATCAGCCGCCGGGATCGTGCATAGAAGCTGTACTTACTCGTTACCATGGTTACCAGTTTGTGCAAGCGCTGGCCGTCCGGCGTCTTGTGCTCATTTTCAGTTATATTGTCGATTGGAATTCGGTAGCTTAATACACACGAACACACCTTTTACGTTCGGAGCGGTCCGACTTACGTTTTATAATTAGTATTCATTAGTGTGTTAGTCCTGAGTTGCGTCGATTCATCAGATCGAAAACGGCGGCCATGTGGAATCCACAGATCACAGAAATTCGTGACGTAGGTGGGGCTTCTTCATTGAGTGCGTGACGCGAGTACGCAAATATGCAGGAATTGTCGGAATAGACCGGTGTGCCCACGACTGATCGCGATTGTTGGGACTAGAAGTTTGGCAGCCTTTTTTGGTGGAATGAGATCACTATTCGGCAAAGGAGACACTTTTTTTGCGAACGGTGTGATTCTGCCATTATTCGTTTGAGGTGAGTGGATCTGTTAGCCAGACCGGCCTGTCTTTGGAAGACAGCAATCGTGTGACAAGGGCGAAAAAAAACCGCCCGCATGTCAAAAACTCCACCGCGGCATGTGTTGTTCCACCTTTGCTGCATACAATCATTTTGTTGCTCTGTTTTGTATTTTTGTAATTTGTTATATTCGGTTGTTGAAGAGAAATAAAACTGCAGTGAGCACCCGTCGTAGCGTTAAACCATTTATTAAAATCTATTCTTCGTATCATAATAAAATTACGGTAGAACATATGCACTAGGAAAAAAAATGAAAGGAATACAAGAAAGCAGAAGAGGAAATATGAAAAAATTGTAAAGTGCAAAAGTTGTTTATATCATAATGAACGAGATTTTTTGGAATTTAGATACAAAAAAATGTCTCCCACTCCTGGTTGGTTTGGTTGATAAAATTTTGTAAAATAAGGCAGGCTACTTATTTTTAATTTGCCCCAAAAAATATCGTGATAGTAAGGAACATCACCAATGATGTGTACAAATGTAGCCAAAATTGACAGACACTCGTAACCAGGGATGAATGATAAAGGCCTACACAAGTCTTATAATTATAAGGTGCTATAATTATTTACCATGTAAGTCAAGACATGGATCAGTTTTCGGATTTTGTTCAATAATTTTTTATTTTAGTCATTAAAGTTTGATCAAGCCTTCATTTAACAATTTATTCGCAATAAAGTGTAAGACAGGGGTGGGGGGGGGAAGGGAGGGGGACTGACCTCAGGGGACGATCGCCACAAGAGCCAAACGAATTTGGATAATTTCTTTTCGAGTTTTCACCCCAAACTGCCACACAATGCTACCTCATTACCGTCTTACGTTGTTGGGGTGATACAGTACTTCTGACTGTTACTCTACATAGGTATAGCTACAGAAGTAAAACCTGCAATTGTTTTCCTATGACTGTTTAGTGATAATGGTCTGGCATGCAAGCCACTGAATCAAATGAATTGAATTATGCTCGCAGATTGCACAAAATGACCAAAAATGCCTAATGATATTACGATAAATTAAAAGCTTCCGGGGCTCTGCCCCAGACCCCGCTGGGGGATCTATCAGTGCTCCCCCAGACCCCGTAGCTGTTTACGGAAAAGTCGGCACATCTGTCAGATTCCTCCCCCCTCCTCCAATTTTTTGCCTTCGCTATGCCCCTGTTGGCCATTAGAGATTACTAATGACTACGGCACATTAACTGTATCACGTGGTATCCACTATTTCGTCTCCATTCTAAATTAGAAGCACATCGGATGGAAATAGCCATACTTCAAAATAGCCACCCAATTTTAAGAAGGTGGCCATTATAGATTGCTAGTGACGATAGCACTTCCTCTATTTCACTGGGTATCAAGTAACAGATACTGGACGATAATAACCAAAATTTAAAACTAGCCACCCAATTTCAAGATGGTGGGCATAAGAGATTACTAGTGACGATGGCAAATTCACTGTTTCACTTGGTGTCAACTGTTTCGTCTCCGTTATAGATTTTAAGGAAAGGACGATAACAAGCATACTTTCAAAATGGCCCTGATTTTCAAGATGGCTGCCATTACAGATTAACAGCGACGGCGGCACATTCGTTGTTTCATTTGATATCAACTAATAGTTGGCTCGTCTGTGTGCAAAATCTGAATGAAAACGGAATTTTCCCAGTGGCAGACAAAGGTTAGAAACACAGTACATTCATCTGATAACAATAAGAGTTAAAAGTAATAACATATAGTGCCAGATTTTAAATTTTAAAATGGCGTCAGGAGGTTCGATTGCAAGTCATCAACTATTCCCCATTAAACTGGTACGAATTATATTCAATGGGCACAAATATTAAAAGCTTACTTAAAGCATCAGGATTTGTGGAACTATGTGACGGAAGAGAGACTGAGCCAAATAAAAAGTTAATAGGGACTCAAAAAGCCACGGGAACTATTTTACTTTTCATTGCAACAGGTGGTCTAATGGTTGCAAGTTGCATAAGAAATTTTTGTTCTTGGGTAAAGTGCACATCTTTGGCCAGCGTACCTGACCGATGAGCGGTATCACGAATATAAGTTTCGATCGTTGGTGAACCTGAAGGATGAATGTAGGCACACGCTGTTGGATGAGGTGAGTGGAAAAAGTCACGTACGAATTCCAGTACTATGTTCTTAGAAAGATGTTCTGGCTTAAAAATTCGGGCGCCAATTTCTATTGTGCCATGTCAAATGTGGTCGAATCTTTTCGCCAATACGGAGCCCTTGCGTACGTTGACGATTTATGCTTGGTGTCCAGTCTCTGGGTAGAACACCTGGTTGGTACATTTAAAATGATGGTCAACAAGGGCTTTAAGAAAAAACCTTAAAAAAATATATGTTTGCGACAAGGAACTCTTGGTATTGGTACATTTGGTTGAGGTCCCCCGATCATGACATTCGCCTTCATTTTTACGGCCACTCCTCTACTGGCATAAATATATCATTTTCAAAAACAGGTTGATTCAGCAGCTACTCCACAAGGTCGGCCACACCATGATTACATGCATAGTTCCGGAGGGACGATGAGTAAATGACTGTATTAGGGTAGTGTCCTAGCATTTGACCGATCACAGAAACTCGCACGCCAACCCTTGGAACTAATGTACTATTTTTGGTAGTGGTGTCAATCTGAATAACTAGATGGCAACACACAACGTGTGCGTTTTTTAAACTTCAAAAAGCATTTCCAGCTTGTTTGTGGGCTCTCAATGTTATTCATAAATTCTTATTTAAATTATTCTTTGGAATTCTCATATGAATTAAATAAATTAAGCTGCAATCTAAACTCTTTCCGATATTATTTCTAACCAATCATGAAGCAGTTTTATTATGACGCACGCCACAATACGTGGTGTGTTATTGTACAACTCGTGCATCAACAAACAAAAAATTAGATCTTCCGAATCAACTGCCAGAATTGGATGTATGGGGCATTCAATTTTATAAACATTGTGAAAAAATCAGAGACTACTATGAAAAATGTTTGCTCGCATGTTTGTGCAATTGTTTTGTTGATAGTCCATGTTTATACTAGAGAAAAGCCCGTCACGGGTAAAGATTGTGGTCATGAAAATCTACGATTATCCATTGCGCATTTGAATTCAAAATACAGGAAGTTGATTATATGCCGTAAGTGAGAAATGGCCTCCGTAGCCAGAGTATCGAGACTCAAGCCACTGACGTCTCAGCGTGTGGTTTTTCACTGCTCCTCCAGCCACAGGGCATTCGTCCTTAACGTTAAAGAGTGGTTCCAGGGTCTTGATCCCTAGACACTTAAAAGTAATAGAAAAAATAACACAGGGTTGTAAGGTCCATCCAGTTCTTTATTGCAGATTGAGACTCGCGCATATCATCTGATATCTCCACTGCTCTCTTTCAGTTCCGCTTCATCCTCTATCATGACCCTCAGCTGGAATTGGATTTATTCAAAAGGTAGGACTGTCTTCTTTGCAGCAAGGGGCGTTTAAAGAGTCTACGTCTGTTAGGGACCGAGCTGCACCTGTTTTACTAGGGGCTGATGTCACAGTCACCGTTGGATTTTCCCTTATTGTCAAGTTTCAATTTCTATTGTGACGTGTTTTATTCAGTTAGATTACTCCAATTATATTCATTGGAAAGTTGTGACTGTCTTCTTTGACACAAGGGTAGTTGAAATCGTCTACGACTGTTAGTAACCGATCTACGCCTGTTTTACTAGGGGTTGGTATCACAGTCACCGTTGGATTTTTCGCTCATTTTCAACTTTCAACTGTTGTTGTGACGTGTCTAATTTAGGCAGATGGCTCCAATTAGATTCATTCAAAAGGAAGGACTGTCTTCTTTGCAACAAAATGGTCGTTTAAAGAGTCTACGACAGTTGAGAAACGAGCTACGCTCGTTTTACCACGGGGCTGGTATCACAGTCACCGTTGGATTTTTCGCTCATTTACAACTTTTAACTGATACTGAGACGTTTATAATTTAAGTAGACCCTTTCAACTACCCTTGTTACAATGAATGCATCCCTACCGGTTGAATGAACCTAATTGGAGTCACCTACCTAAATTACATATGTCACAATAGAAGTTTAAGGTTGAAAATGAGCGAAAAATCCAACGATGACTGTGTTTACCAGCCCCTAGTAAAACGGGCGTAGCTCGGTTACTAGCAGTCGTAGACCCTTTCAACTACGCTTGTTTCAAAGAAGACATTCCCTACTTTCGAATGAATCTAATTGGAGTCATCTACGAGTATTAAACAAATCACAATAGAAGTTGAAAGTTGAAAATGAGCGAAAAATCCAATGGTGACTGTGATACCAGCCCCTGGTAAATGGGTGTAGCTCGGTCCTTAATAAACGTAGGCCCTTTCAACGGCTCTTGTAGCAAAGAAGACATTCTCACCTCTAGAATGAATCTAATTGGGGTCATCTACCTAAATTAGACACGTCACAATAGCAGTTGAAAAGTTGAAAAGGAGCAAAAAATCTAACTGTGACTGTGATACCAACCCCTAGTAAAACAGGAGTAGCTCGGTTCCTTATATTCGTAGACACTTTCAACGACCCTTGTTGCAAAGAAGACACTTCCACCTGTCGAATGAATTTAATTGGGATTATCTACCTTAATTAGACACGTCACAAATAGCAGTTGAAAGTTGATAATGAGCGAAAAATCCAACGGTGACTATGATACCAGCCCCTAGTAATACAGGCGAGGCTCGGTTCCTAACAGTCGTAGACCTTTTCAACTACCCCGGGTTGCAAAGAAGATACTCCCACCTTTCGAATTATTCTAATTGGAGCCATCCACCTGAATTAGAAACAACGTAGTAGCAGTTGAAATTTGTAAATTGACAAACTGAGACGGCTGTTAGCATTAAATAGCCCAAAAATGGCCTAAAATCCATTTTTCTTCAAAACCATAAGAGATATGAAAAAAATGTATGGGTGTGAATTGTAGTTTACATAATTGCAAACAACTTTTATCTCGAGGAGAATTCTTTGTGAAACTCGTATGGTGCTGGCAAACACTCCTAGCATAAATTATGAAACATATGTTCAAGGAAGTGATCCAAATAATGTGCGCGTTTTTCTTAGTGCATCAGTTCATAAAACAAGTGGTAAACAACACTAAAAATGGTCATATAATGTCATTCCAGAGTTGTAATGTAAGTTAGCATTCTGTATCTAGGAATATTTAGCCTCTATTACTTACTAAATGCATTTAGAAAAAAGTGCTGTTTTCGATGACAAACACTGATTTCGTTCGCTTCGCTCATTCAATCAGCGCAACCTCAGAAACGTGACCACCACCACAGCCGACCACCATGAACCACACATCAACAGAACACGCCACGGTTTTTAGTTTAAACAAAACTAAAAATGGTCAAATAATGTCATTCCCGAGTTGTAATGTTATAATTCAGTATCTATACCTGTTCAACTTTTGAGCTGGGGCCACTGACCTTTTATCCAACGTAGAAAGTCGGTCATTTTCACTATGAATAAATATTTAGCCTATATTACTTCCTAAATGTATTTAGGAAAAAGTGTTGTTTCTGATGACGAACGCTGATTTCGTTCGCTTCGCTCACTCAATCAGCGCAAACATTACCTCAGAATCGTGACTGGAATCAATATAACCACTAAGAACCACCCATCACTTGAAATTTTTGGTAGCACTACGCTTTACATGGGTTTTCTTGTTTTTCTTATTTTAAGAATTTGTTTCTTTACGTCGTGCTCAGCACTGTTTTTTCCATCGGCTCTCTTCCTGATTACCCCTCACTTGGCGAAACAACTGCAGAACGTCAAGTGATGACGCCACGGTTTGAACGAAAGTTAGGCCTACACAAGACAATAACTCTTATCCAAACCTGCTCGTGTTTATGCACAAATAAGGAAAAAACCGGCTAATTGACTTTACGTAAACACTATTGCTCCAATATTGCTGGTTGAAATGATACAGATGCAGACGTAATAATATTCTTGGCACCCTTTACTGGTGTGAATATATTTTCTAAACGTAATTTAGTATTTAGCATTTAATTTTTTTCTGTCTTTGTGTTAATGCTAAACAATTATTCTCTTGTCGTGGATTTGTCAGTATATAGACTTTCAATGAATAACTCCAAGTTTAAAACGGGTAATAAAATAGTACTGCGAAAAGCTACGCGTCTTTACTGATTGTTACTGAGAACAACAATTTAGTGACTCGCTCTTCGTTGCTCTGTTGACGCCAGACTATTGTTGATGGACGTTCCAGAAAAAATGTGGCAACTATCATGACGTCATGTATTGTTGAGGCATTGTTGGGTGATTGTTGCCGATTGTTGCAAATTGTCATTTTTCGTTAATTTCGGTCATTTAGGACCAGCTCGGACTTTGAAAATACGCCTACACAAAGAACGGATTAATTTGCTCTCTTTTGACAAACTTCTCATATTTGTAGCCTTCTACTTCCAGAGGAGAAGACGAACTACCCCAAGCACCTAACCAACCAACCAACCAACCAAACATAAATTGAATGTTTTTAACGAGGAGAGATGATGATAACATGTGCACGGAGAATGGATCTTGATTTTGCTTAGTGGCATTGTTCCCTAATTACAATGGTTAAAACAAAGTAAAACAATCAAAATGATCGTTCAGGGAACCATAACTCCGGAATGGATGGACCAATCCAAAAAGTGGTCGATTTGAGGATGAATCCCAGGGAAATTTCTGGCGAAGATCATGTTTCAGATTTTAGGTAGGTGCAGTAGTTTTTTTTCTGAAACCGTGTCACACAAGAACAACAACAACAAGTGAACAGTTTTCAAATTTACGTGTGGCTTCCTACGTTTACTCTTCCACGGAATTGCATAAAAGTGTATTTATATGATTGAAGTCCTCTCTCCAGCAAAACTAAAACTCAGTTTCTATTCAATATATTTCGACCAAACTTGGCCAGATAGTAGATAGCAACTTTTCTAAACTTTACACCTATTTTTATGGAATTCCGTGCAAGAGTAAATGTAGGAAGCCACACGTAAATTTGAAAACTGTTCACTTCTTGTTCTGGTTCTTGTTCTTGGCTGACACGGTTTCAGAAAAAAACTACTGAACCTACCTAAAATCTGAAACATGAGGCTGAGCCAGAAATTTCCCTGGGCTTCAACTTTACAGGGACCACTTTTTCAATTGGTTGATCCATTCCGGAGTTACGGGACCCTAAACGATCATTTTGATTGTTTTACATTGTTTTAACCATTGTATTTAGGGAACATTGCCACTCAGCAAACTCCAGCTCCATTCTTCGTGCATGCAACAATCGACTGCATGCGTAAACCTTTACAGCGCGACACCATTGCCGTAAAAAAGGTACACGGATTACAAACAAAAACGTCAAGTGTGTCGTAAAAAAGAGGTTATATGATTGAAGTTTCATTTTACTTGTTAAAATGTACACGGATAAAAATTGGTGATTTTTAATTGAAATAATCAAATGTACAATTCAGAAAATAGCATCTGTTTAAGTGCTGTTGTGTTTTACCAAGCATATATTTTACGTAAAGCACAACAGCACTTAAACAGACGCAATTTTCTGAATTGTATACATTTGATTATTTCAATGAAAAATCACCAATTTTTATCCGTGTACATTTTAACAAGTAAAATAAAACTTCAACCATATAACCCCTTTTTTACGGCACGTTTTTGTTTGTTATATATATACTCATTCCAGCAAAAGTAAGGAAGCGAGTGAAAATCAATTACTGTAAAAACACGTGCAACAATCTCTTTAAAGTTGACTACAATTGCGATGCACGTCGCGAATCATTGCTACCGTGCAAACAATGCCTGGTCACGTGATTGTAGCATTGTGGGCGGGCTATAGGTTTTGACTGTTGGATTTCGTAGTTAAGCTAAAGAAAAAACGAATCCTTGTTTCAGCTAAGAGTGGAAAACTTTCAACAAAACGACGATAAGTTGTTAATTTCGAGACCCCCTTGCGAATCCTCTAATAGCACTAAATGGCCATGCTTACATTTTCTGAAAGGTGGGAATCTGTTCTTTCCATCAATCCTAACCAAAATTATTTAACTTAGATAGTCCTACACCCATTTACAGGTGAAGAGGTAATGACGTAGCAGAGAAAAAGTATGGTGATTTTCGAATGCAAAGTGCTCTTGCTAGCCCTCTAATTTCCCGAAATGAATACGCTTAGGATTTTCTGAAAGGTGAGTATCTATTCTTTCCATCAATCATCCTAACCGAAGTTATTTAGCCTAGATACAAATACAAATATAAGCATCATAATGGCACTTTGATATTGAAACTAGCTGCTACATCAATTACAGCTACACCTTTAACTGGGCGTAGGATGGTCCCTATCTAAGCTAAACAATTTTGGTTAGGATCTATGGAAAGAATAGATCCCCACCTTTCAGAAAATTCTAAGCATGTTCCTTTCCGGCAGTTAGAGGGCTAGCAAGAGCAGTTTCAATTCGAAAATCACCACATGTTTTCACTGTTACGCCTTTGCCTCTTCACCTTTAAATGGGTGTAGGACGGTCCCTATATAAGTTGAACAGTTTGGGTTCGGATTGATGGAAAGAACAGATTCCCACCTTTCAGAAAATGTAAGCATGTCCATTTCGGGCAATTAGAGGATTCGCAGGAGCATGAAAATCACTAAAACAACCAAGTGAAAAAAGGAGCGTTCGTGCGAATTAAGGGTAATAATACGATTTTGTGGTTCAATGGTTACTTTTACATAAAAGTTGTTTACCACCAAAATTGTGTGCTGAACGTTTTTCCTTCATAGTATAGTTTTGATTTATTGAAGGAGTTACAGCCAAAAAACCTTTTGGGGGGGAGTAAGTCATCCCCCCCCCCGGGGGAGGTTTGAACTTGCTATCATAGCTTTTTTTCATAGTTTGCCTTCATGTGCATCCATACCAAATTCAATGCTTTTCATACCAAGTGAAAAATGCCTTCAATTTTGGACACTATTATTTCCATTGTGGCATATACTATGCGCTAACCACGACGATTCATTAGTACCACTTCCGGTAGGTACTTTCGATGGTGTTGGTGCATTGGAAAGAAAAATTCAATAGGAACAATAAAGTTAGGGATATAATTTTGCCAACTGTGAAAGGGAATTCAGTATTTTAATAAATAGCAGTGAAAGTGTCGAATTCGGGCGCCATTTTTAAATGGCGGCTTTCCACCAACAATAGTTTGGTAGACTTTTGATATGTTATTTATGATAGTTTTCAAGAGCGAAGGCCGTTGGTTTCATCCTTTTTACTAATTACTTCTAGGTAAAATCATAAATTCAGGCATCTATATGTAGAGGTGGGATTTTGGCGGTCACGAAGTTGAGGTAAGGCGGAGCTCTCTCAGCATCGGTTTCTACGTTGATGGCCGGCCGCATTAATCAAATTTTTCCCCGCAATGCACATATGCTGTTCACTAACAACATTTCCATGAAAATAACCGTGGTGATCTTCACCGCACTCGTCTCCATTTCCGTTGTCCATATTTGGTAGAAACAGCGAAATTTTCTGGCAGCTTGCAAAACTTCGGCAAGTGTAAACTCGAGGAACTCGCAGCTTGAATTTTTCTTTTGGAACATAATTTTTCAGAAATTTTGGCATGAGTCTCTTGAGTTGCCGTTAGTAACCGACAAACACCCTAGGAAAGAGGGTACGCTAAATTGCTATCTTTAACAAATTTTGAAATTACGAATTGGCATGACAACAGGTAACGAGGCAACAAATAGAAATTAAACGATTCCTGAATTACGTATTGATAATTTCATTGTTAAACATAACACAGCTCGCCTATCGCTAACACAGAATGTTTCACGCATTAAACTAAGTCGATTATTAAAAGAAATCGCAAATTAATAGAAAAATCGAAACTGCGTTATTAGTAATAGTTAAGCACTGAAATTACGACTTTAAAGGTAAAACTTAAATTAGGAAGGACAGTCAATTTTCATTTAAAAAAATAGACATAAATCGTTATTCTTGCTGATAAATTCGTGTTAAAATGTCCGAGCGTTTTCATTAACGCAGAGCAAATAATTTTTGGGGTGATATGCAATATTTAAAAGCTGAAAATGTCCCGTAATTTTATAAATAACTTTTCTAGCGCGGAAGAGTATGAAGGTTTGCTAGGACAGAAAAGCACGTTCAATATTTTCAAACCAAAAGGATAACGTCCCTATGAGTGTAATTTAACCGATTTTTCTTGGTATTATTTTGAATTTTGAATAATTTCTAGAAATTAGGTGATTACATTATGTGAGTGAATGTTAAATGAATCTTTTGCATAATTAAGTTGAGATTTTTTTTTACACATCTTGAAGAAACGAGGACGTACATTTCAAAGGGGGCAGTACCCTACAACGGGTAGTTTTCGCCACCTTGCTGACAGTAGCTAACCTAACCTAATACTCTAAGGAGGGTCGCTTGGGGCCAGTGGCCTTAGGCTTAGGTTCCCATTAGTGTTACTATAACCATGGTTTTTCGATCATCGTCTTTTGGGTAAAGGTTGGGAAACTTCCATTTCTAGTTTCATTTACGCCAAAATAGTTTTCAGATGGCGCTCGCAATCGCAAGCGGCAATAGTATTTGCTAAAATAGCATTGTTTTGAGTTACGGATTACAGCCGATCCTACGTGTTTTGTCCAAAAAATACCGAATAAATGCATTGTTCCGGCCAGGAAAAATTTATGTGATGCCTAGAACATGTATAAACAGAATAACGACGACAAAACAAATATAGTACAAAACGTTTAATTAGAAAAATGTATTTAAAACAAGATACAAAAATATTGATTGGATAATGCTCGACAACGATGCAAACTTTTTCAGTGTTGTATATAAGAACAAATGTCACTGAAGGCGGAATGAATTCTCCATTGTTGATGCCAAAGAGTGGCATTGTTTAATTGCATTGCTTAAAGCCCCAGTATCACGAAAAACCCCTCGACCCCCTTGTTGCTGTGCTGGGTCTTCCCCCACATGTGCCTTATGGAAGGATCGGGGTTCGGAAGGTTCTGGGGTTTTGTGGGGCAACTGGTAGATTCAGGGATTTTGTCGCCTGATCCCAGTAGGCCAGCTTTGGTTTGCTTGCTCCTCTCCGTTTTGAAGGTTGTTGCATACTGTAGTACTGCAGTTGTGCTGTTTATGTTGGTAACGCAGAGCTCCAGGGCTTGCCTGTGTGGCAGTTGTGTTGGATGTGGGTAGTGTAAGCTAGTTAAGGTGTAGAGTAGAGAGCATAGCGTTGGGGCTTACATTCTCTCTTAATAAAAATTGAACTGAATTGAATCACGAAAACAATCATTTGACTCTTTGGTGTCAACAATGGAGAATTCATTCCGCCTTCAGTGACAAATCAAGTTCAAGTTCAAGTTTATTACGAGAGTAAATAAAGGCCCCAACGCCATACACTCTCCTCTATCTTAAAAACTAACTTATTACTAACCAGGGGTACACCGGTTCTCAAAGAGTCCTGGGTCACACATAAACCTGGGCCCCCTTACAACTATAACTACAAATGACTGGACCGGGCTAACAAAACCAACCAAAACAACACTCCTGCTATCTAATCCCAGTACCCCCAATCACCAAGCACCAGCGAAGGGGAGCAAGCAAGGCAATGCTGGGGCAGTTGTAGTTAGGGGACAACAGCCCTGAACCTACCAGTTGTCTTACAAAAGCCTAGGACTTTCCGGATGTTAACTTTGTCACGGGGAACATGAGGGGGAACTCCCAAAACTGCAGTTAGAGGGTCACAGTCTGCAGTACACACAAAGCGACGCTGCGGAGCCCACCGGAGGCACTCAAACAAAAAATGAAACACAGTTTCGTCGGACTCACCACAGTCGCAGCGGGGGTCCTGGCCCACCCCAGCCGGAAGAGATGAGCCCGCAACTGTGTGTGCCCAGTGCGGAGCCTGGACAAGATTCCTGCCTCTCTTCTTGATATGGCATCCAAATACTTCGGTGTAGAGACGGTTGAGTGAACGCTGTGGAGTGAGCGACCGGTGATGCCACTACTCCACTTCTCACTCCACTCTCCTATGCCGTGACGCCGAACGATTGGATGAATATCTCTTGGGCCAACGAGAAATTCAACAATGGGGCCGACCTGTGAGGCTCCTTTCTTCGCAAGGTCGTCTGCAAGCTCATTACCAAAGACATTGAAGTGCGCCTTTACCCACTCAACCGCAACGAGGTAACCAGCCTGATGGGCCAGAAACAGTTTCCAGCCAATCTCTATGGCAATTGGGTGGGAAACGTTCATAGATGCAAAACACCCTCGAAGGAACCCCATACTTGCAAGGGAGTCAGTAAAAATTACAACTTTTCGGACCTGCAAATCAAGGCTGATGTCCAGAGCCACTGAAATTGCCACAAGTTCGCTCACAAAAGCCGAAGGAACGGCCGCAAGCCGGTAGCTACGTTCAATTCTAAATATTGGGATGCAAACTCCTATCCCACCGGAACATTCCTCAACAGTGAAGGAGGCATCACAATACACTGAAATAAACTGAGGGTCACGACTATGCCTGGAATCACCGCACAGTGCACGACTCGCAATGCCGCACCAGAGCCACGGTGGGGGAGAAACATTAATGGAGGAGCAAGGAAGACGTTCCAGATGCCTCTCAACAAGTAGGGAGGCTCCGATTCCAGGGGAACCAAGTAAGCTCCGAGCACGTTGCGAGAGTGACATGTAGTCACGAATGATCATCGACAACGGGTCGGTGGTGCCTCTTGCCAAGGCTCGAAGACAAACTTGAGTGAGCAACTGTTTAGCTCTGATTTCGACCGGGACGTCCCCCGACTCCACTAACAGTGCAAGCACAGGGGTAGATGGCAAGCAGCCTGTTACCACCCTCAAGCAACTGTTCAGTGACACTTGGATATCTTTCAAAGCCCTAGTGGAGGTGAGCAGCAGCGGGATGTGAAAATCAGCGCAAGCTCGAATATACGCTTTATATAGTCCATTTACAGTGGCTCTCTTTGCAACCGACTTATTGCCTGCAACCGACTTCAAGATATTGAGCCTAGCAGAAATAGAACTCTTGACAGCATTAGCATCATGCACCCAGTCAAGACGCGGATCCAACCAGAACCCGAGGTACCTGACTTTATCCTTAGCTATGACGGAGATACCGTTCACCAGGATAGACCCCGTAGCCTTGATGCCACGGTGGAAAATCATCAGCTCGGTTTTATTACCAGAGATGGCCAATCCACGGGCCGCCAGCAAAAAGAACCAGTGGCAATAGCAGTTTCAAGAGTGAAGAGGAGTGCCGGTAGATCAGTTTCAGTCAGCCACACAGCAACATCGTCTGCATAGGCTACCACATTGACTGATGCATTCAGGGCAATAAGTACCGCATTGATAGCTATAGCAAACAAGGCAGGGCTGAGACAGCTTCCCTGTGGAAGCCCTCTATCCGTGACCAGCACCCTAGACCAGGAGCCATTAACTCTTGTTGCGAACTGCCGTTGACCGAGAAGAGCCAACACCGCCGTCCTAAGCTTGGCTGTGACACCAAGGCTGGCCATAGAATGATCAAGCCAAGCAATGTCGACCATATCGTAAGCTGCCTTTATGTCAAGAAAGACAGCCACGGCATAGCAATCATTAGCCCAGGCTTCTCTAATGCCTGACTCCAGGTACAGCATGGCATCCTGAGCACCTCTGTGCTTTCGAAAACCATACTGAGTTCCAAAGAGACCACCAGCATCTTCTACCTGGTGCACTAGTCTGCTGATAAGCATCCTCTCGTACACTTTCCGCGGGCTAGAGAGAAGGGCAATTGGCCTGTAGCTGGAGACCGAAGATCTCTGCTTTCCCCTACCCAACACAGGAGTGAGCACAGAGAAAAGCCATGATTGGGGAACAGGAGCCCCATCATACAATCCTTGAAAATACTCAAGCAAATCCATTTGACCACTCAAGTCTAAGTTCTTAAGCTGAGCATACGTAACACTATCAATTCCCGGAGAGCTTCCGAGGCGGCAGTCTTTAAGAGCTGCCCTGAGTTCAAGTAGGGTGAGAGGCAGCTGAGCAGCACTTAAGTCCTCAGAGGACACGACGGGGGGGCGGAGGGGGACCCTTGTGGGCGCCATACACAACAGCAAAGTTTGCGTTGAAAGCATCCGCGAGGCTAGATCCACGAAGGACGTCACCATTCACGTCAAATGCCCAGGTTACCGCCAGTCTAGAGTCCTGCGGCCGGACCAAGGCCCAGACTTCGGAGGGAGAGATGCCACTTGAGACACGATCGCACAAACGGCGGCCGAAACTGGCCTTTTCCTTCCTCAAGATGAAGCGGGTTTCCCTCGCAACACCAACAAATTCGAACCACCGGAAGTCACATCGGCTTCGAACAAAGCGCTGCCAGGCTTTGCGCCTTTCACAGACAGCAATTCTGCAGGCTCTCTCTAGTCCACCACAGAGGGTCAATACGTCTACCACTTGGATTGACACGCCTACGTTGACATGTTGGCTTCGGAATCCACTTGTTGACCCAGTGAGCAAACGTGCCAGAGCACACAACAGGTCGGCAGTGGCCAGTCGGCCTCAAGGGTCGGGGAGGATCTGGTACCCGACTGGACAGTGCCACCGGGAGATGGTCACTGCCGCGAAGATCATCCGACACTACAAAAGAAAGCATAGGAGTTAGCTCAGAAGAGCAAAGAAAAAGGTCCAGTACAGACTCCTGAAAAAGGGAACCAAATCGCCTAACGAACGTAATTGAACCATTCTGAATCACATCCAGACCCAATTGGTCAAGGGACTCCACTAGCAAGCGTCCCCGTGTGTTACAGTGTGTACTACCCCAGAGCGTGTGGTGTGCGTTGAAGTCTCCTCCCAGCACCATCGGCCCAGGAAGAGACCCAACCCACCCCACCCACTCCGAACGCGAGAAAGGACCAACAACGTGAACAGCACCAACCACAACCCAACGAGTTTCCCACCAGATTTTCAAAACACAAGTATCAATTCCCCTGCAAACTTGGTTTGGAAAAATTGAAAATGAAATACCGTCTCTAACATAGAGCCGAACATTCGAGATCCCCCAACCAACAAAACCTGTGAATCCCCGGAAATAAGGTATGACTCCTACAGGTAATTTTGACTCAACAATACCTAAAATATCTACATCATTACACAACTTTTCGATATCTTCCAGCTTATTGCTTGCTCCCCTCACGTTCCACACACAAAATCTGAATGGAGTTTGGTGTGGGTCACATCAAGGCGTTAATACCACTTTCAACAGCTCCACACTACTACATTTAACCTCGGAACCACCCGAGCACACACTTTCTCCAATAGTCGAGTCACTAAAAAGCGAGTCTGCCGATTCCATACCTTCTTCAAACTCATCAGACTCGTTCGCCCAGAGCTTACTTGAGGTTGATTCTACCGACATCCCTGATGCCACTCCATTAGTATCAAGACTAGACGTGGGGAGATCATCTAATCTGGGAGAGGGAAGGGAAACAGAGGGAACGGCGATGTCAGATGGCACCTGCTGAATATCGGCAATGACTTTTTCCGGGTTTGCGTTTCCACAGGCCGTCTCACAATTAGCAGCACTCACTGAAGCACCCACCACAACTTCACCAGAGGGATTGCCACCATCACTACCAGGATCCTCGATATCAACATCACCAGTGGAGGCAAGTACAGAAAACCTGTTGTCTGTGTTGAAAGCACCCACTTTAACAAGGGGTGGCGAACTGGCCAGAGGAAGCGCAGGTCCGAAGGCCTTCTTCCGTTTCGCTGCACGCACTCTTTTCCACTGTAAATCTGCCTGACTAGCAACAGCACTGGAGCCAACTTCACTGCGAGAGGCGGAGTGGAGGACTGGCTCTGTCTGACCAGGTGCTTCATAGGGTTCACCGCCAACACGATTTTCTTGAGGCGGAGCAAGGTGACAACAAGGAGCACGTTTAGGCATAAAAGTTTGGCAGCTGTGACAATAAATATTGGGACAATATTTCCGAATATGACCTCTTTGGGTGCATTTTAGGCAATGAGGACGCCTATTGCCAATAACCAGTAGGGCAGCTACACCTTTAATCCCGATAGTTTGTGGAACAGCGTCTACAAGGACTGAATCCTTCAATCGCAACACCACATGTCTTATACCATTGCGGCAATGTGCGATGTCCGGGTCCGAGTGCATTTCATTCCACAGGGTAGTCACACTGCCGTAATTTACAAAGGCATTCCTAACGTCATCATCGGGAACATCCAGAGACAGCCAATGAATTTTGATGTGAAGCACTCTGTCAAAAAGATCGTGGATCGTTGCCACGTGGCCGCCCACCATCAACGTGCCACATTCCTTGACTATACGCTTGGCTTCTGGATCTGAGAAGGATACCTGAAGTACATTATTAGCGCGAAGCCAAGCCAGGCCAGTTAACCTCTTAACATCAACCACTGCTGCAATGGCTTCTTTAAAGTCAGACACAAAATAAGGGCCACCATTTCTATTAGCGATAATGACGAGAGTCCGCTCCATTTTAACATTAACTAAACTGCCGTTATATAGTGACTTCAACCAGTTCAGGTTTCTACTGCTAAGCTCATGCCATTCACCAGATTCTGGATCGCACGCACCTACACTAGGTTGGTTTACAACTTGAGCATATGAAGCTTGTTGACCCAATTCTTGCCTTTTGTTTTCTTGCCTTTCATCTTCTAGCCTTTTATCACCTTCCACAACGGCGGAACCGCCCACAAAATCCAATACTGCTTCTGCCGGTAACCGCGTGTAGATGCCATTCACTACAGTCCCACGCTGACTTGCAATAGGCTCTTCGTTATTGTTTTCACCCACTGGCATATCAAAAGTCTGCAAATCTTCATCCCCAATTCCGTACACCTTTGTGAACTTCAGTATTTCTTTATATTTCTCCAGTGTCACGAACCGATCGTCAATATTTTGCTGGTCAATTACGCCTTTGTCCCGGAGATTACACAGTAACTGCAACACAAGATCATCACCATCTGATTGTCCCAAGTTGCTGACAGCATTGTTGGCATTGTTACCCATTGTCGACATGTGCTGGTGGCTAGGGCCGACCTCACACCGTTGGAGGATTCTTCCCCCAGAAACACCGTATAGTTCTAAATCAACACGACTAATACCTGCTAGTTCTGCTTCCTTGCATACTTGCTCAAACTTATCTGTGGACACTAAGCTGGAATTTACCTCGTGTTGCGTCAGCCTGCCTCTATTCCTCAGCTCTAGCAGGAACCTCCGGACGGGGCCCGCCATACTGCTACAACAGTATGTGACAAATGTTCTTATGTACAACAACGTGCAGTCAATAAATGAAAATAGGCTACATTAACAAATGCTATAGAAAGAGATATTATTATAGAAGAAAAAGTTTGCATTGTTGTTAAGCTTTATCCAATCAAAATTTTTTTTACCTTGCTTTAAATATATTTTTCTAATTAAACTTTATGTACTATATATGTTTTGTCGTCGTTATTCTGTTTATACATGTTCTAGGCATCACATAAATTTTTCAAGGCCGGAACAATGCATTTATTCGGTATTTTTTGGACAAAACACGTAGGATCGGCTGTAATCCGTAACTCAAAACAATGCTATTTTAGCAAATACTATTGCCGCTTGTGATTGCAAGCGCCATCTGAAAACTATTTTGGCGTAAAGAAGTTTTTGACGTGCGTCGAATGGAAGATTCCCAACCTTTACCCAAAAGACGCTGATCGAAAAACCATGCTATAACCTATAGTGTGTCAAGTTACTGAATGTATCTGTTGAGCCAGTGTTAGTAAGGGTCAGCCTAGGGTCTCTGTGTTAAACTCTCAACTTTGAGAGCTTATAACACCGTCAAGTGAACATTTTATAACCAAATTTGGAATCCAGCCTCGACTAGTCAAGGCCTCTCTACAGTCCAAAAATTATGAAATTTGCTCGAGCCAAATCCGAGATCCAGAAAGGGGCCAAATAGACAACTTCTTGTTCTTCTTGTTCTGGGGATACTTTCGTCTGTCCTCTCTACAGGTCAAACTGCACCACCAAAAATCATGGGAATAGGCTCAAATCATAGCTTCCTATGTGAACATGTGCCTTTTCAAGGTTATTTTAGTTTAACTGAAGTAGTCATTTAGAAAAAAAGCCATCACGTGCTAACTGAAACAATTTTTTTTTTGCTGATTAAATAACAATTTCTCTCTACTGTAACGAAATTCTCTCAACTTACAATAGGGAGCGTTCACAAATTACGTAACGCCAGGAGGAGTTCAGCAAATGTGTTACCAATTCTGTTACGATGGGGGAGGGTGTGTGTGATGAAGTTGTAACACACTAATTTTTCGCTACATTTTTATCTACATTCTTTTAGCTAAACTATTTTTCTAACATCTGTTTAATGACTTAATTTTTTTTTTTTTACAAATATCTGGTCATTATACCCCTAGGTACTACGACTGCTCATAAAAACCAATGCACTCAAAAAGAAACTGTACAACTGGAGGGCGGTGGGATAGGGAGAATAGGGTTAGAAAATGTCACGTATTTTTAAGTGGGAGGGGTCAAGCTAAGTGTTAAAAAGGGGAATGGAGGTCTAATTTGATAAAAAAAAAAAGAAGTATTCCGTAATTTGTAAACGCTCCCGTATGTCGGCGTAGATAACATTCCTGTTGGATTCCTGAATACTGTTCGGTACAGTCACAATTCCTACTTGTTAAATGTAACGCATATTCGTAATAAGGTAGCGTTCTGTGCAGGAGTAATTCGTAATGTTCCGCGTAGGAATGGTGCCTCACATTCAGTGTAGATACGAATCCTACAACATAGCATGTATAATTTGTTCTACTGTTCGGTGTAGATAGGAGTCCTTTCCGCGTAGGAATGGTGCCTCAAAATTGAGTGTAGATACGAATCCTACACCATATGTATAATTGGTCCTACTGTTCGGTGTAGGTAGGAGTCCTATCTCCAGATAAATATTCTCTTTCTAACGTACTTCTGGTATTGGGAAAAATCCTGTTTCTTTCAGATTTTGCACATAGACGAGCAAGCTATTAGGTGTTGTTCTCTTTTTTTTAGGGAGCACGAACCCAAACAGGGTCGTCAGCTGTTAGTTGATACTAACACCGGCGAATATTAAACATGGAGCTGGAGAGATGAAGTCCTCACTCTTCACATGTATTGCATTGTTTTTTGGTTGTTCCTTCCTATTTTTTCCCAAGTAAGCAAGTATTTGACGAAATAGGTCATTTTTGTGGGGATTGGGGGGAGAGGGAATTACTCCTTCCTGCTGTTGTTTCCCCAAATACGGAAACAGATTGCAAAAGTATGTTTTTTTCTTTTTTTGTGGGGGGGGGGGTGGGGGAAAGGCATTACTCTGCCCCAACTTTTTATTTCCAAATACGGACGTCCGTGACAAAACCGGAAATATATATTTTTTTTTTTGGGGGGGGGGGGAGGGAGAAGAATCTTCACATTCAGTGCCGATTTGGACCCTACACCGTAGCGTGCATAATTACCCCACTGTTAAGTGTAGATGGAATGAGCCTATCTCCGGATGAATTCACTGCCACTGGGAAATTCCGATTTCTTTTAGATTTTGCATATGACGAAGCAGCTATTAGTTGATATCAAATGAAACAATGAATGCAACATAGTCGCAGTTAAACTGTAATGGTCGCCATCTTGAAATCAGGGCCATTATGAAATTAGGCTTATTATCGTTCGATTTCCTACAAATTTAGAACAGAGACGAAATAATTGATACCAAGTGAAACAGTGAATATGCCATCGTCACTAGTAATATCTAATGGCCACCGTCTTGAAATTGAGGGTCCATTTTGAAATGATGTGTATTTTCGTCCCATTTCCTTAAAATGTACGACGGAGACGATACAGTTGATGCCGCGTGAAATAGTGAATGTTCCATCGTTACTAGTATTCTCTAATAGCCACCATCTTGAAATTTGGTGGCCAGTTTGAAATGATGCTTATAGTATCGTCCAATTTCCTTCAAATTTAGAATGAAGACGATATAGCTGTTAACAGTTAAAAAAAATGAATGTGCCAACGTCATTATAAATCTGCAATCCACGCCATCTTGTAATGAGTCAGCCATTTTGAAGTTATGCTTATTATTGCCTGATTTCCTTCAAACAAACAAAATTAAAACGTGAAAGCAAGATTAAAAAAGAAGTTATGCTCCATTTCTAAACTTAGTGTATAGTGCATTCTTCTCGGTGGAGGCAGTAGCCTACTGTCAACTGCACTGCTTTATATAGTTTAGCTACAATTATTCTAAAAGTAACAGATATTAATAAACAACACACGGAACGTTAAATGTTAAGAGTTAGGGTCTAAAAGTCAAAACCTTGAAGGAACACGGACAAGCTTTTACAGTCGGGGTAAAGGCGTAAAATTTTGTCAGTAAGATGCTGGTAAGCATTAGACCCTTACTATCCGGTGGCCAGCTTTCGTCCTTAAGAATAGGAAAGCAGTAAATACTTTTTGACGAAAAACTGTAAATCCTCCTATAAAGACTCATGTGATGATGATCCAGTGGTATAGTATGGTGTAAGTTTCCTGGTTTGCTTTATGTTGAAAAGTTTATCTTCGGTTTGGTAACATGACAGAACATACACAGTAGAGAGGATTACTAGTTGTCATCAATTACCTTAAAATCTGTGAAATTAGTGTAAAGGTAGCTTTAAAGAAAGTTCTTTAACGATGTTTTAAGCACAAAAACCTGCTAAATCCGTACATACACACTTGCCGTCCGAATAGGCCAGAAATAAATTTACAAAGTTGGGTTTACAAAATTGGCTTGATAAAAGTCATTAAGTAAGTCCAGTGTTAGTGGAGTATGCGTTTCCTGCTTTGCTTTAGGTTGAACATTTTTTTTTTCGATTTAGTAATATGACAGCATATTCGCCGCAGAGACCATTATAGGTTATCCTCTACTATAATGTACGAAAGATAATCAAAAATTCTAAAGCATCAAAAGACAAAATGCGAAACTTCACACAAAAAATTATGTTCTTAATAAAGTTCCTTAACGATATTCTAAGAACAAAGAAAACCTGCTACATCCGTTCATACACACCTTCTGTAAGAATACGTTCGAAAACGTTCGAATGAATGTTCCGAGCAGGAAAGCCGTCTCACATTCTAACCAGATTCTAACCAGGCGCAGATTCTAACCCTACGCCGTAGCGTGCATAATTACTCCATTGTTAGGTGTAGATGGAATCCGACTATCTCCAGATAAATTTACTGCAACTGGGAAATTCAGATTTTTTAAGATTTTGCACATGACGAAACAGCTATTAGTTGATATCAAATGAAACAATGAATGCACCATAGTCGCAGTTAAACTTCAATGGTCGCTGCCTTAAAATCAGGGCCATTTTGAAATTATGCGTATTATCGTCCCATTTCCTTCAAATTTAGGACGGAGACGATATAGTTGATGCAACGTGAAACAGTGACTCTGCCATCGTTGCTAGTAATCTCTAATGAACCACCATCTTGAAATTGAAATAAATATACACAAATCGCTGGAAATAATATTAAGGAAAATTGAAAATAAGCCAACAGCGAAAGTCATACACTAGAAATAACGTAGTTCAGTAAGCCACCTTTATGCACTTACGTTTCGTTGGAGTGGCATGACCCGGATTCGAACCGGCTACCCAATTTGCCCCCAGATCACTTCCATAGCGCCTTAATCGCCATGGCCACATCCTCCACTGGCTTTTTATAAAGATAACTTACTGAACCCGCTATTAAGGTCACAACCGTGACCAGGGCTCCATTCGACCGAAATTCACTCGGCCGTAGAAATGGCGAGGGAAGACAAATCATACACTCACAAGGCTCAAATCGCTGGAAATAATATTAAGAAAAATTGAAAATAAGCCAACAGCGAAAATCATACACTAGAAATAACGTAGAAGCCAGTGGAGGATGTGGCCATGGCGATTAAGGCGCTATGCAAGTGATCTGGGGGCGAACTGGCTAGCCGGTTCGAATCCGGGTCCTGCCACTCCGACGAAACGTAAGTGCATAAAGGTGGCTTACTGAACTACGTTATTTCTAGTGTATGGTTTTCGCTGTTGGCTTATTTTTAATTTTCCTTAATCTAGAAATTGGGTGGCCATTTTGAAATGATGCTTATTATCGTCCAATTTCCTTCAAATTTAGAGTGAAGACGATATAGCTGTTAACAATTGAAACAATGAATGTGCCAGCGTCATTTTAATTTGTAATCCACACCATCTTGTAATGAGTCAGCCATTTTGAAATTATGCCTATTATTGCCTGATTTCCTTCAAACAAAATAATTAAAAACGTGAACGCAAAACTAAAAAGGAAGTTGTACTCAATCTCTAAATTGGATGCATAGTGCATTCTTCTTGGTGCAGGCAGTAGCCTACCGTCTACTGCATACTGTTTTATAGTTTAGCTACAATTCTAAAAGTAACAGATATTAATAAACAAAAAACGGAACGTTAAATGTTAAGAGTAAGGGTAGGGTCTAAAAGTCAAAACCTAGAAGGAACTGGGACAAGCCTTGACAGTCAAGGTCTAGGTGTAAACTTTTGTCAGTAAGAGGCTGGTAAGCATTAGACCCTTATTACCCGGTGGCTAGCTTTCGTCCTTAAGAATAAGAAAGCAGTAAATACATTTTGACGAAAAACTGTAAATCCTCCTGTAAAGACTCATGTGATGATCCAATGGTAGTATGGTGTACGTTTCCTGCTTTGCTTTATGTTGAAAAGTTTATTTTTCGGTTTGGTAACATGACAGCACATACACATTAGAGGATTATTGATTGTCATCACTTACCTTAAACACAATTATCTTAAAAATTAGTATAAAGGTAGCTTTAAGGAAAGATCTTTAAAGATAATTCAAGCACAAAAACCTGATAAATCCGTACATACACACTTGCTATCTGAATATGCTAGAATTAGTATTTACAAAGTTCGATTTACAAAATTGACTTGATAAGTTATTAAGTAAGTCCAGTGTTAGTGGAGTATGCGTTTCCTGCTTTACTTTAGATTGAATTTTTTTCGATTTAGTAACATGACAGCATATTCGCAGCATAGAGCATTATGGGTTATCCTCTACCACAAATGTACGACAGATAATCAAAAATTCTAAAGCATCAAAAGACAAAATGCGAAACTCCACACGAAAATTATGTTCTTAAAGTTCCTTAACGATATTCTAAGAACAAAGAAAACCTGCTACAACCGCTCATACACTCGTTTTGTCCACCGGGTAGTAAGGGTCTAATGCTTACCAGCCTCTTACTGACAAAATTGTACACCTAGACCCTAACTGTCAAAGCTTTTCCTTCCAGCTTTTGACTTTTAGACCCCCTACTCTTAACATTTAACGTTCGGTTTTTTGTTTATGATAATAATATTGCTCTGTATAAAATCATGTATATTAGTTGAAACTGTAACATTAAAGTTGGTATGGGTTCTGGATACAGCTGGTGGTGTTATCGCCACAGGAGGGAGACACTGGCGTAGAGGCTCATGGTCCCTATTGTGGCAACACCTGTGATGCTATTCGGTAACTAAGCCCAGGCGTAAAAGGGGGCTGCAAACCCGGGAGCTCCTCACTCTGGGAGGTGATCCCAAACCTTCAACATCTCTAAGATGAAGTCTAGCTTAGCCTACGTCTACAGCTGTACCCACTGAACCCAGTTACCATCCTAAAGGACACAAGCCCGCGTGGTAAACTGTGAATAAACCAACTGAATCCAACTTCAAAACGTCTATTCATACTGGCTAAAGTTACTGTTACAGAGGGATCGGAAAATTACACCCCACTTTACGACCACATGCTACTAGAAACGTACGACCACTTTATTGTTAAGGTGTAATTATTTTTCTTGTTTTGTGAAATGTATGGCACCATAAAGAAACAAATATTTGGAGAAAATAGCGAATAAAAATGAGTTTTTTTCAAAGATTTGTCGCCTCCCTCTTTGGGGGCACTTCCATTTCTGTCTCTTACACCCCCCCCCCTTCTCCCCCCCCCCCCCCCAGTTATTTACGTCATGTCTTCCAGTCGGTAACATGTACTGTCGAATAACACTACGTGATTTCGTTGTTTCACCAGCACTTAATGGCTAATCTGTATGTGCTTTTAATAACTAAAGTGCTTTTTAACTTTCTGCTTTTTGAATAATACTACAACTACGTAAAATACCAACACCCCTCCCTACCGCTAAAAACAAGCCTATTTACACATACGAATGCCCACACCTTTAAACCATGCACCCCCGCCCCCTATTTTCCCACCCGGCCACCTTATTTTCGGGGTATTCTGAACGTAGGCCTATCCAGCATTTTTTCTGAAAGGTTTTACATGAAAAAAAAGCCAATGAAAGCATTTTTTTGGGGGGGGGGGGGGGGGGTGGGGGTCGGGAGGAGGGGTTATATGCATAGTACTAAGTGACAGAAATATAAATCCACCTCTGCCAGTGAGCAAGTAATCCAGTCAATTGCTTCTTCTTCACCATAAACTAGTAATTTACCCTTTAATGAAAATGCCCTTTAATGCCATAATGATTTACGAAGCTGTTAAAAAGTGTGGGCATTCGAATGTCCAGGGTTTTTTTTTTCAGCCTTTGGATGAAGGTTACGGCATTTGTAACGACAATGCGTTTTTTTTCATTGCTGGCCGATTGTTGCGACCGGGCTGCAAATCACCCAAAAGGGCATTAGACTTCGGCCAAAAAAATATATAATATATATATAAATTCTGAAAGCAATCACATACCGAACGTGACTTACTGTGTTGGGAATGATATGGCTCATTACTTTAGGCCTAATCCGTAGCCCTTTTCGTTTACTGGAATCTGGAATTAACTGCACTCATTGATGAGGGAAAGACCCGGAACTCGCTTGTATAGAGGTGGCCCCTAAGCTTCACTGCATGGCAGTTACAACGTTCAGGGAAGACTTGTTGATATTTTGTTTTCCTCGTAACTACTGATTATGCTCCGATTTTCAATCTGTTGAGGTAGTTTGTCATGTTCAATGCTCACGTACAACTTTGTAATCCAGTTTTGTGTTGTATCTTGTGCCGTTTGGAAGATAGAATGTGGATGACCTTGAATGCTGCCTTCAAGGTCATTGAAAAGGTTTTTATTGGCTTCGCCATATCTGACTTACATTACAAATTTGTCTTTAGAATTAACATAGGACCACTATCACGGAAGTTATTTGTGTGTGACCAGACTTTTGCCTCACCCTGTATATTAGGATATTATACGCTTTGTCATTAGACCTATGTTTGATGTTTTAATCACTCTCTGGCTATGTTACGTGATGCCAAGGCTGGCTACGATGGAAATTCTAGACGCATTACATTATTTATGCCATTAGGCACGTCCCTTTTACTAATAGTCAATGTTACTTTCGTCCTTGATCTTTGTGTGAAAAGCAGATATAATCAACCGGATGCCGTTTGAAATAATTATTCTTCTCGTCACAAAAGGATTTCCCGTTTTTTTTAACACTACAGGTATTATTTGTTGAGCACTCATCATTTTTGTTCACGATTTATTTCTTTTCAATACCAGGCCACATAACGTGCGCGCACTCATTGCATAACATGATGCACCAATACACGAAGGGCATGAATAAAACATGTTCGTGAAGAGAAATGAAACAGTAGTGAGAAGCTGCGAACAGTCCCGGATTCTACGACGGGTGTTTGTTTACATGTTCGTCAACTCGTACAGCAAAGTCGGAAACAAGTCATCAGCAGAAACCAACACACTCAGCGATATGTGTCTATTTTCAGACTAGTAACAACAAAAGAAACATGACGAAACACCGGTTGCGGGTACCCAACACGATTATTAAACTAGCCTACAAAGAAAGTACAAAATGTCTGTATACAATCATTCAATTACAAATAACAACTCTACCACCCAAGGCATTGGTCTTCTTCAGCGCTGTTTGCACGCCAAGCATATACAACACCTAACAGGTATCCTGTTTCTCTTAAAGTATCTCTATTCGGTATGTTTTGACAGGAAACTAATAACACGGCTATGAGTTGCAACAGTAGTGTGCTAGGGTTGAAACGAGAGATGTAAATCCGACGCCTTACTGTGTCTTTAACATGCATGCTTTTTTCAAGTATAAAGGACCGTGCACACCACAACGTCACCGTCTCCGTTGTCCGGCAAAGCAACGCTGAAAAACGGAGAACACTGCCACCCCTGTCCGCCAAGAACGCTTGCTGACCCCCTTTATTCCCACCTCCCCCAAGTAAAAGGAATGTAATCGTCCGAATGCAAAACTGTAGGTACGCATCGAATTGGGGTCATTCGTGCCACTAAAACCAATTTGGGCGAGTGCTTGTATTGCTACTAGTTATGTACACTTAATTTTAGAATTAATCTTTTCATTTTACGGTAGTTTTCGATGGTGGGGTGTAGAGCCGCTATCTTTGTCTCCAGCGCCAAGAGATAGACAAGTGTGGCGCTAAGCATTTTGATTGGCTGACGGACAACTCCAACCGTCCGTCAATCGAAGGAAAATGAAATTTTTCGAAACGCTACGGAAGCTATGCGTTGTGCCCGCAGGCTACATATGAGGCATCGGACGACGGACATGACGGACAAAACAGTGCTGTGTGGCATGGCCTTAAAAGTCCTCTCCTCTCCAGACAGAAGACAATTTCCATCGAAGCGATGCGTTACAGGTGGCTATAAGGTCAAAATTGCTGCACTCAAGTAGAGTGTGGCACGTATTGAAGTCTTTGGTAAACCATCCTGCGACGCTACGCAGCCGCGAGCAGCCAGTACAGCCGACGACTTTGTCCGTCCGTCCGTCCGTCACCTTTTTCAACGCTGGTGGTTACCACATAAAGACAAACGATTTTCACTACCGTAAAAATAAAAGGATTTCGTTAACGACACTCATTAGCTTTTAACATAATCTTCGTACCGTTTTGCATGGATGAACGGCCTACTCTCGAACCCAGTTCACTGTTAGCTGCTGCTTACGAAATTAAAACGACAGGTAAAAAAAAAGTTAGGCTCAAAAGCGGAAAATAAGACCTTAAATACCACGGCAATATCAGGTCTCCGCACCTTGTTGCATAAGTGAATAAGCCTACTCTCAAACCCAGTTCTCCCTTAGCTTTTATTTACGAAATTAAAACAGCAGGGGTTAAAATTAGGCCTAAAAGCTGACCATTATGCGTAAAATCTAAAACTAGGCCTAAAAACTACACATTTTAAACCGGCAATTGTGATGGTTACTACTTTTACATTATGTAATAGAGAGCGCTGTTGCAGTGCGTGATAGAGGTGTGCGTCTCAACATTATCGAAAGTGGAGGAGGTACAGAAGACCGATTGCAACTTGGTTGGGACTTGTGATTGAATTTGTCGATTGATAGTCTTCATTCATCAATTGAAAGAAGTAACATGATTGATTTTAGGTGTCATTTATGTGTCAAGCAATTCGGTTGTATACAATAATTTCCGAATAAGTTACTTGAGTAGTGAGTGATAAATTGTCTGATGAACAATGTCTGATTAAATTTTTGATTTGAAAAAACAAATATCAGAAACACCTTGCCTAATTTTGTTGAAAATATATACAGCGTACCGATCCAGTGCAGGTGTAAGTCTGATTTCGTCATTCACCTGCAATTGCTGTCTACTCTGAATGCATTTTTAATTACTGAAGTGCTTTTTAATTCGACGTGTCACACGTCGAATTAATGCATTTATGGCTAAAAAACGGGGGTAACCGATTTACGTCAGCAACATCTCCTCAAAAACCAAAAACATTTGTTCAATTCTGATCCGACGAAATTCACGTATGCGGGTGGGTGACTTGCAGTGCGCAAGGTATTATATGCTCTAGTTAATTTAGTTAGGGCGGTTTTAGTTCGCTAACCTCTAAAAAATTCTCTGAGTGAAAAACCGTCGTCATATAGTACACGATCAGTGGTTGACGTCAGCGCTATACGACAAATTGCGGCGTGTAACTGATCATTTCGGAAAGTCAGCTCTTCAACAATGTGGTCGGTTAGATGCTATCGTGTGCTTCGAGATGGCTCCTCTCTTATGGCGCAGAACAACCTCACTTACCTTTGCGGTAATCTGGATGGTACACCGAATTTCTATGATTGAATCTGGACGGTACAATGAATGCGATGCTCGTATAAGACTTTTCTGTTAATTACTGCGCCATCCTCGCTGCTTTTCGGGTGCGATATATTACAGTATTTTATTACGCGTATTTGTGGTGTTGTTTTCTATTGAACGAGTGAGCAAAGCGAATGATGGCCTGTTTTCACAGTGGCGGACTGGCCAGAGGGAGGGAAGGACGGGATATTCCTAATGGTCTCTGACTTTCAGATTTTTTTTTTAAATCCGTAACAGGAAGACTCACGTAAGTTTTATTGGTTCGACATTAGTTTTAACCATAGATTAAAATTACAAATAATAATAACAAAGGTAATTATAAAACGCTAGTAAAACAAGTACTTTGTATTGAGTAGCCTAACAAAAATTGCCCACATGAAATTGCAGTGTTATATTCAATGTGGACTTTGTCACAATTTTCGTGTGAATATTTTAACTTTTGTTAATAGACCTCAAAAGTGTAAATAAATTTAAAGTAGTCAACCTCACGAACCCTCAGCGCAATATGATTCCTCCTACTCCCCCTCCCTCCCACCCACCAAATTACCTGCTGAATTTATGAAATATGGTGTTCGAAGATTTAAAAAATGTAAAAGATGAACAAGAACAACGGGTACAGGAAACTGTAAAACAACGAAGCTTTCAGTTTTTTTTTTTTTTGTAAGAAAACCAATATCAGCGTCCGATGAAAACTTAGCTGTTCAGTGATTGCATCGTCCCACATAAGATTCTGGCTCATTTGCCATATCGTAGTAGCAAAAATTACAAGACAATTTTTTTTAATATAATGTGCAATATAGTAGATATTCTTCAGTACACCATGCATTTAGATTTTTTAGTAGTGTCCTGTTGGTATGTCTGCCGTTCCAACTTCATACGTCAATTACAGATAATTTTTATTCTACCATACGACACGTCGAATTACTAATGCAGTGTTAGTGCGTCTTGTTAGCTTTTCGCTTTTGTTAATTTTGTTTATATACTAACTTTAAATCCATAAATACAGCAACGCTTGCGTGAGGAAAAATAGAAAAGAATCTGAATTCGGATTGAAAAGTTACCGTGATGCAACACCAAGCATGCATCAACCCATGTGTTGCTGTACAACGCACGTGGCTGAAACAAGTTAAAAGGACTTACCTTTCTCTCTATCTTCGAACATCCTGCGCGAACTAACTTATGCAACATTTGCATAAGTTAGAGTGAATATGTAGCAAACCCGTTTTCACGACGGGAAAAAATAGGATAATGAATTCTTTTTCAACCATGATTTACACGTGCCTGAAGTAATATTCCAAAACTGAACCTGTAAAATAAAACCAGCCGGGAGGAATGTACCGTTAAACGATAATTTTGAATTAATAGCACGAGTAGACTCCAAATTTGGATGAGGCGCAAGTAGTAGGAAAGTGCTATTTTCGACCAGAGACAGGGACAGATACCAAGATGGCCGCCCCCATGCAAACCGGAAGTGCCTCTATTTCCTGAGCCGGTTGTTGTCATGGTAACCGGAACCGGAATTACCACCATTTTAAATGACGTCACTTCCTGGTCACTATTTTGGGGTGTTCCAAATTGAAGGTCTCCATTTTAGGGTGTCCCAAATTGAAGTCCGGCATTTTTTAAAACGCATAATTAACGCGTGTATATTGTAATGGAAACATCAAACCATGAATAAAAAGTACATTATATGTTTAGCGTACGTGTTTTCGATGTTTGTCTGACGTTCCTCGAGGTTCCTTTAAAGGCACCTGAAACGAACAATTAACGAACAATTAATGCACAATTAATGCGTGTAGAACGCGTGTAGAACGCTTGTTGATGTAAGCTAAACCTAAACGTACATTTTATTCACGTATCGTCGTTTCCATCACGTTCTACATGCGTTAATTGTGCGTTAATTGTTCGTTAATTGTTCGTTAATTGTTCGTTTCAGGTGGCTTTAATGGAACCTCGAGGAACGTCATACAAACATCGAAAACACGTACGCTAAACATATAACGTACCTTTTATTCATGGTTTGATGTTTCCATTACGATATAAACGCATTAATTATGCGTTTTGTACAGCTTTGAAAAAAAATGAACTTGGTGGCAATCACCTCCTAGAGTTTTTTTTGACTGGGACACATGCGGGGTTCAGCAAGGGGACCCCAAATTTTGATCCGTTCTGCTGTAGTACTAACGGTTCCCGAGTTACAAACATTCGAGTCGAAACATGGGGTGGGCCAACTCCCAAAAATGAAGGTACCCAAGTTCCGAAGAGGGCCACGTGTAGGGTACAGCCCGGAGAACCCATATCTCGAACGGTTTTGCTCTAGGACCGATGGTTCCCGAGTTTTGGGGGTGGGCCAACTCCCAAAATTGGGTGGGTCATGAGTAGGGTTGGACCCCCGGTGGGGTTTCCGAAAGGGTGCCCAAATGTCGATTCGTTTTGCTCTAGGACCAACGGTTCCCGAGTTATGGATATTTTTTAATAATTTCGGAAATTGAAACTGAAACCAAAATGGCGGACTTCAATTTGGAACACCCTAAAATGGTGACCAGGAAGTGACATCATTTAAAATGGTAGCGTTCCGGTTACCATGACAACAACCGGCTTGGAAAATGGAGGCACTCCCGGTTTGCATGGGGGCGGCCATCTTGGTATCTGTCTCTGATCGAAAATAGCACTTTCCTACTACTAGCGCGGCAGGTGCGGATAGGAAAAATTCTCGGTTAATTCCGAATAATCTCTGCTGAGGGAAGGTTTGGGGGACTGTTAGCTCCCCGAACTGCAGCAGTTTGCGTTCATTACAGTGTCTAGCTTCTGGAATATTTTTTTCCCGAATATTCTCGAAGAATTTTTATTTAGCGTTATGATGGGTTTGTAAAACCGAATGGCTAAATTCGTTTCGTGAGTGTTTGGAGGTCTGTTCCAGAATTGAAGCATTGTAGAGATTCATCACTGCAGTGTCCGGCTTCCAGAGACTTTTTTTCCACATTCTGGATTAATTTTTATTTAGCATTATAGCACGTTTGTAAAAACAAATGACTAAATTCCTTATGGGGATTTTGGTGCTCGGTTAGCTTCCCCAAGTGAAGAATTGTACTGTTCATCATTGCAGTGTCCGGCTTCCGGAGTGTATATTTCTCCCATATTCTCGAAGAATTTTAATTTTAATTGCTTGCATTATTTCTAGGGTGGAAACCAGGAAGTAATTTTTTTTTTAATTAATTTCTTTTGAGCCTTAAGTCAGCCGAAGCAATGTAATGACGCGAAAATTGTTGTACAACACCTATTTCGCAAGCCATCGCCCGCCCCCACCCTTTAAAAGTCCTGGAACAGCCCCTGTTTTGTATGTCTTCTTATTTACTACTGATATACTATTTTATTAACATAATTCATCCAATAAATACTGACAAAATCTTGTTATTAAGAAGCACAACGTATAGTACTCATTCCTTGTGTTATTTGCAGATTAATACCTCAAGATGAAGAACACTCTTACTGTAACTTTGTTAGTTACCTTCGTGATTGTTACCATTTTATCGCATGAAACAGTGGCACTACCAACTGTGGGAAAACCTGAAGGAATGGAAGCACCTACAGGAACGGAAGCATATGAAGGAAGGGGCTCTCCTGCCGGAACAGAAGAGTATGAAGGAACGGAAGCATATGAAGGATCAGACGCACCTGCAGGAACAGAATCATACGAAGGAACGGACGCTCCTGTCGGAACAGAAGCATATGAAGGAACAGAAGCATATGAAGGATCGGATGCACCTGCAGGAACAGAAGCACATGACGGAACGAACGCTCCTGTCGCAACAGAAGCGTATGAAGGAACGGAAGCATATGAAGGAATGGTAGCACCTTAAGGAACAGATGCACCTGAAGGAACGGCTGCACCTGAATGAAAGGAAAAACCAATATGTTTTTCTGAAAATGTCGAAATTCTAGACTTAAAGTTGTGCTGGATATTAAACGGTTGGAAGTAAGAACTGCATTGTGTTATGCACATTAGATGTCTTTATAATAAACCGGTACATCAATTCACAGGATAAGTCAAGTTGTCTGGCAATTTAAATTCTAGGTACACGATTTTATTCTAGATTTTACTTATGCAGCTTTACGAGAAAACTGAGCTGCCTATACGTTAAAATAGGTAACGTAGTTCAGTTTCGAATTATATAATTCGTACAAAGGCTGATTTTATGTGAATTGGGACACATATTGGTCGCAGAGAAGCCATAAGGATCTCAAATCAATAAAACACTAAAAACTCAATTTTTTGGAGGCCCAGTTGGATTATTTTCAAATAATAAAAGCAAACCAATCTTCGTCAGTCGTAAAAATCAAAAGTTACGATCCCCGTAAGGTGCAGGCAAAGCTGCAATGCCACCGAGAATGCAGCTGTTTGGGTAAAATACGACTCTCAGCTGATGCAGTGGCAATGCTTAAATTCGATGGAAGCGAAAGAGGCCCTCTCATCGTCGTGTGTAATTTGTAATGTGTAATGGCGTAGGTGTTTCGTAGTGACTCCTTCTTTAGGAATTACTATAGCTAAACACCTCATGCATTTTGAATGAAACTGCTGCACCAATTGAATCTTTTGGCGTTTCTGCCTTTTTTTAACGTCTGACTAAGATTGGATCCGAACTAGGGTACCGAAATGTTGTGTTTTTAGTGTTTAATTGGTTTGTGTACTTTAAGGCTTTTTGGTTCTATAAATTCTTAATGTATTATTGGGGCCCTTGCTCTTAACATTTAACGTTCTGTTTTTGTTTTTTAATAATATTAAATTCAGCAATGACTTTCTTGTAAAAAAAAAAATCTTTCATACTTGCCTAAAGACTTTGTAGTTACGTGATGGCTTATTTAAATCCAAGATGGATGCTGTCTTGTACTCTACGAGGCCTTGCAGAAAATGTCAAATGATTCCTTGCCTAAAGAATCCCTAATATTCCTATTATTCATATTGAATTGTGTTGGAAAAACTGGTTTAAAATTGGTCCTTTCATTATTACGTTTCCTTAAAAAAATTTCGAAAATGAAGCAACAAATTAATTTACCAAAACTCGGGCTACCAACTGCTAGAGGTCTAATCCATTAATCAATCAAATATCCATACGAGCAGAAGTCATTTATATTTGATAAGTGGGATTTATTTCCCAAAGGCAAGTAAAAAAAAATAGAATTACATGTTAAAATTCAAAAGTGAAGCTTGGAACGTTGCACTTAAAGAGTCGCTGGCCGTTTCTTCTAAATCGTGAAAATGTGGCAAATGGCCTGTTAAACACTGGAATATTCCAACCGAGGAAGTTCACCAAGGCTCATAAGTTAAGTCGTCATACGGGGACATACATCACTTGAGGACTGATCTTCTAAAGTATTGCTTCAAGGCCTTATGGTATGAATGTCATTATGTTCCGCCTTGCAGGAAAATGGCGTAAGGGTAAAAAATTCCAAGTGTAAACTAAATCAAACACACTTGAAATAACTTGGTTTCCTTATAGACAAAAATGGTATGACCAACTTGCCTGAGGTGTTAGATGCCATAAGATGAGTGCCAGAACCGTGAAACCTTTCTTAAATAGAACCTTATTTACAGTTCCTGAACCAGCATTCACATTTTTGTCCACGTAAGTATTCACATAAGTGTGTTTCGCATTTCGCAACTATACTGACGACCCTGAATGAGTTACTTAGAACAGAATATTCCTGCCACTGGATGAAAGTTCAATGTTCGGAGGCAGTGAATAGCATTTCTAAAATCTCAAGTCCTCATACAATACGACCCCAAACTTCCATTAAAATTACTTTGTGATGCTTCTCGGTAGGTATTGGTTCTGTGCTTATGCCTACCCTGCCTACTGGCGAAGATAGGCCTATTGTGTTTGCTTCCAAGTCGTAAAGAAAAGCCGAACTTGCTAAGACTAATTTTACTGGGAGGCACTCTCTATTATCTTTGGTGGTAAGCATCAATATCCCTATGGTAGACAGTTCAAACTCCGGCCAGATGAGAAGGTCTTACTCTGGAAATAAAGATTTTAGATGCTTATTGAAAACAAGCTCTGATATTATTCATAAATTTAGATAATTATTTGTAACATATAGGCTATGTATGACACTGGTTTCAGACAACACGCCAAATTTTGTTTCTCACGAATTCGAACATTATTTGCATGAATGTTGCATATGCCATATTACAAAAGTCCCGTATTATACATGAAGTAAATGGAGCGGATGAGAATTTAGTTAAGTCACTACAACAATTACTGAAAGCTTTTTAATAACTTAAAACTCTGCTGGCCCAACAACTGAAATTGCTACTCTAAATTTCTTGGTGCAAGCCTGTATCACACCCCATGCCACGCTGGATTTTTCTCAAGAATTAACAACACCTACAAACATATAAGGCTACCCGTGGTCATCATCTCAAACTTGAATTTCAATATCGCAAACATAGATGGGCGTAGCATACTTTTGCATATGGAGTGGCCTACCAGAGTTGGCTGTAAGGCCCCATTTATAATATGGATTTCGACGCGTACGCGTGACGCTCGGCGCGTGAAGCACGAGTTTTTCCCATGGTCAACGCTTAAGCGCGAGCATCTTTATTAATAAAATCGAGTTGTCGCGTAGGATGGACCGCAACGAGACGGCCACAAGACGGCCGCCACAAGACGGCCGCAAGTAATTGATAGAGCACATATCCGTTTTCATTGTCGGTCGGTCGCTCGCCCTTTTTTGCTACCGTGGGAAGAATGAGCCCGCTCGCCCTCTTGCTGACTGTTGAAGCTTCGTTTGTTTAATCCTCCCTTACAATGTCTCCAATGCCTATTTATTTATTTCCGGTATACAAAGGCGTATTTATTATTTCACATGCACAAAGGCGTATTTATTTATTTCACATGTACAAACGCGTATTCCAACCATTTTTGCAGGAAAGAATCATCTTTATTAATAAAATCGAGTTGTCGCGTAGGATGGACCGCAACGAGACGGCCACAAGACGGCCGCCACAAGACGGCCGCAAGTAATTGATAGAGCACATATCCGTTTTCATTGTCGGTCGGTCGCTCGCCCTTTTTTGCTACCGTGGGAAGAATGAGCCCACTCGCCCTCTTGCTGACTGTTGAAGCTTCGTTTGTTTAATCCTCCCTTACAATGTCTCCAATGCCTATTTATTTATTTCCGGTATACAAAGGCGTATTTATTATTTCACATGCACAAAGGCGTATTTATTTATTTCACATGTACAAACGCGTATTCCAACCATTTTTGCAGGAAAGAATCATATGTAATGTAAGTGTATGGACTCCGGAACAAGGGATACGCTGAATGAGGGAGTGAAGTAAACGAAAAACACCGTTTGCTAGACAGGGTACGCAAAAACACATAGACGGGATACACGCATTCCGCAAAACACATGAGGAAGGAAATCGTACCAGTATTTTTAACGGTGTATCAAACACCACCCGTGCGTAGCACGGGCTTCCGCTAGTTTATAAATATAAAGCAGGTGGGCCAACGCGCGCGTTTTGCTATTTTCAAGCGTCACGCGAATATCTACTGGACTTTGATCGGTGAGCGCCAAGCGACGCTCGCCCGCTTAGTTGTTGCATGCTGGGATAGGAAAATGGCGGCATCAACGGATTCTATCGGCGCCACAAGAAAGGAAAACGTGGTGTGCTAAAAGATTGAATGCTCAAAATAAACGGTCAAATATCTTAATTACAGCGACCTTGAGCCGAATGGCATCGAATCTTGCCATTGTAGAAGGGGGAAGTTGTGAAACAGCATAGTTGGATCGGAGTAGTGGTCAGCATTAGCAAGCTCACGCGTCTGCTCGAGCGTTTGATTTGGAAATGAAAGAGCGTTTGCCTGAGCGTGACGATGTCACGAGCGGGCCAAGCAGACTGTCCAAGCGCACTGCTTTGCTCATGAACTGGCGTACGCGCCGAGCGTCGAGCGTCACGCGTACGCGTCGAAATCAATATTATAAATGGGGCCTAATGACCACATCCGTTAACGAAATTAAAACCGTTTTGGTAAATAAATTGAACTCGCGGCACCCTACTTTACTGCCGTCCAATCACCCTTCTACAATTCTCGGACATTTCTTCAAATTCTCCACTTCTCAAATTCTCCATTTCTCCAACCACTTCTCGGCTAATAGACAGAGTCCAAGAGGCAGCGATAGCTTTGTGAATGGTCTCCAGTGGCCTGAGCAAAGCGTCCAAATACATTCTAAAAACAGAGTCCAAGACACAGCGAAGGGTTCCAGGGGAAGGAAGAGCAGGAGGACTAGTTCTAATAAAATAAATAGTCGCTTGAATTTTATTTCAATTTGCGTCAATAGGTGGTGCTCCTGCGCCATTAAAACGGGCTCATAATTTTTTTTTTAAATAGGAAATGTTAAGAATGAGTGGTGTATTGAAAGGAAATGAAAAAAGGGAAGTAATAAAAAAAAATTTGCACAGGGGGAGACCAAGGACGCATTATTAACACTGCATCAGTCATTCGACGTGTTGTTTGATACAGAAATACTGGACGAGGATAGAAATGTGCGATTGACGTGTGCAGTTGAAAAGGCAGACACACCAACAGGGCACTACTAAAAATTCTGAATACGTGGTGCACTGAAACGTATACACACTGCAAATTATATATATAAAAAAATTCGTCTCCTAACTTTTGCTACTACAATACGGCAAATGAAAGATTATGCGAACATGTAAGAAACGACCAGATAAGGAGTTTTCATCTGACGCTGTTACTTTCGTTACAAAAAAACAAAACAATGATTATTTCGTTGCTTTACAGCTTCCCGTCGGTGTTCTCCCTCAGATCGAAAACCCATCAGGTCGAAATGATCGAACATTCCATGGGATAGAAAAATGCGTACTTCCTGTTAGATAGAATTTTTTCCCTATCAGATAGAATTTTTTCCAGTGGTTAAAAAAAAAAAAAATGCCTAACCAGTACGGCACAACCAGTTCATAGCGTTCACGTAGTATTTTTTTTTTATGCTTGTTTTTTCTGTCCGGGGCTACTTGTATTTTTGATGAGGTACGAGCTCCTGTTGATCACCTTCATTTTCCATATGAAAAGAAAAAGCTATGGCCGAACAGACCTGCTTTTTAACGATCTTCGATGCAAATGATTATTTGCACAAATCTCTTTGATACCTGGATAGGACAACCCATCTTTGTCACAACACATCTATCTGACCGTCACTCGCCATGGACCAAATTGGCGGCTGGAAATGTCATCGAATTACACATTTTCGCAGGGAAAAAAGTTTATAAAGACAGAGTGTATTTAATACGTTCGAGTTATAAAAATGGGTGTACTAGCAGAGTTCGTTCTACGTCTCCAACTATACTAACCCCATCGCCAGCACTCATGATCAAGAGGCGAATCCTCTCCCCACTTCTTGCTGACATAATACTTGAACGCTCCTTTAGGAAGATTTACCCTTTGTATCTAAAAAAAAACACCCATTAGATAGAAAATAAATTCCATTAGAGTGTGCGTGGCCTATCTTGAGTTAGCTGCAGAACGAACACAGATAATCGATTGTACGTTTTTGGTAGCAGAGTGCCTTGTTGATATCCAAAATGGTTACAAAAACAATGGCGGCCATCGATTAAAGCCGCTCGCTCCCTCCAGGAACACGTAGCCGATCATAAAATACTTCCAGGACTCAAGATACGCGACGCACACAATAGATAGAATTAAATTTTCTCGTCAGGCCGAAAATTTTCTATCTGACGGCCCGTGTGATACATTCTATCTTTTGGGTTTTCGATATAACAGAACTAAACCTTCCCGTCCCTTTCGTTTTTCATGAGGCTTTTACAGTTTTATATCCACGAACACCTTAATTTGCCGTAAATTTATCAGTATATTAGGGGGAGTGGGGGGGGGGGGGGTGATCGTAGTGCAATGATGGCACGTAAGGTTGATTACTTTAATTTATTTACTATTTTTACGTGTATCAACAAACGATAAAATAGCAACGCGTAAATGTAACACCACAATTTCGTGTAGCCAGCTTTTGTTAAGCTTTTCTGATTAATTTTTTTTTATATGTATGAATATTATTTACAACAATCAAGTTTAAAAAAAAGACAAAAAAAA